>CAEFZX010011839.1:0-11474 GCA_903066825.1 Alfaro cultratus | reverse complement strand
GAAAAGCAGAACTTAATCAAAGGCAGCAGCTAAGCACCACCCCACTGGCAGTTGTAACCTCAAATTTGGCACAACGGTGATCTTAAATCGAAAGTTGAACAATCAGTCGAGAGGCAGATTTTGGAGAGCTTTTTAAAGTTTTTTTTAATCATTTTTTTCTCCGAAGAGTTTTTGCGGCACTAGTGGCTCGTATTTTTTGTGAGAGTAGGCTGACAGAGGGAGGGGAAGGAGAGGAGGAAGACATGCGGCAAGGGTCGCCGGGACCGGGAGTCGAACCCGCGACATCCGCGTCGAGGACTAAGGCCTCCAAACGTGGGGTGTGCTAAACCCCTGCGCCACCACAGCACGCCCCGAGCGTTTTAAAGTTTGACAGACTCTTCTGATTGAAGTTCAATTCAGGCAAAACAACCTTTTAATAATAAGAACATAATGTTCTGTACACACTGATGCTGAAAGGACAAAAAAGCAACTTTTAACTCTGTACCAGATTTAATTTTACTTTTTTAATGGAAGATGTATTGTCTAACAAAGACCGACCTGTTTTAGTGGAATATTTGGACAATTTGTTTACTATGAATTTGTTCCATGCTTCATTTCATACATGTTCTTGACCATACAGCAAATTTGTTATTTGCCTTTTTAAAGTATCAGTTTTTCACAGAAAACCTTGTGCCGACATCTCTAAAGGTCTGTGTAGTACTGTCAGAGTGGTTAGAAAATATTAAATGTCAGGAACTAATTAATTCAGATTGCAGACGATAAAGATGAATCAGTCATGTGTTACATGCAAGAAGAAAAGTGAAAGGGCCGTGGAAAATGTCTGCCTGTTCCAAACTAAAATAAACAAAGGTGTTGCACAGTTTTCAAGTACACACAAATATTTGGACTGTAAACCAATCTGAAGCAGCATCTGAGTTGACACTTGCTGCAGAGGGTTTTAATTTTTCACAGAAATTATGATCCAACAAATTCCTCAGTTTGGTATGATTATATTTAGGGAAACAAAGAAAAAACAGATTTTTTAAAAGAGGACTGTGGGATGTACTTGTTTGTATAAATCTGGCATAATTTCTGGCCAAAATCCTGTTGAAAGTGAATTTTCTCAACAGACACAAATTTTCAGTGATGGGCTATTATCAATACCCCACACCACTGGGTTTGCACTTTATCTTGTTATATTACTTCATACCAGCTCTGTTTACATTCAGATGATACTGTTTCAAGTGTGTAATTACATTAATTTAATAACACAGCTTCAAACCTTATCATACTTTAAGGTATGAAGCTTAAATTAGGCTTCGTACCTTAAGCTAATTTAATTACACAGCCTTATCATTCATTATATTGAATGATTTTATTCATATCTTTTTTTTTTCATATTTACTGTTGTTGCCTTAGAAACCCTGTTATTCCCAAAGAGCAGTCTTTAATTATTGGGGGGTCCTTTAAGTCTAATTTCTCCAGGTTTTCTATGCTGTTTAGTTTTGTTGTTGCTTCAAGTGCAAAATTTCAGTTGCATGAACAAAAAGTTCAACTCTACGGTTCTGTCAAATGTATTTAGTGCATATGAGGTCTTTTAGAAATAAAAGGGAAAATAATGCCCATTAAGGAGATGCTTATTGGTACGAAATATGGATATTCACATTTCGCTAACAGCTAATGCACAATAAACTAACTTCCTTTGCTTCAGTGAGGGCCACTGTTACTGTACTTCAAGTTGAATAAAAAAAATCATGTTAAATTATGAAATTATGCAGCTTGTCACAATCTAGACACAATCAGTCTTTGGTAGCTCTCTACCCATTACTCCTTTTCTTCCATTTGTTTTCTCTCCTTCCATTGTTGTCCAGCTGTCTAACTTTCCCTTCACATCTCCATCACTCTGTTTCCTTTTCTGCATCTACTTTCCTTCTCTCTTGGTGTTGCTCCCTTTCTTCCCCTGTAAAATGCATCCAAGCTTCCCTCAGGGGCTAATCCTGTTGGAAACGTTTCAGGGAAAGCGGATTATCTTTCGGAGCAGCATGATTTTTGGAGAAAGTTCACTCACACTTGATTAAATTAATCATTGTCCTCCAAAACCCCTTATGGACTTTCCTTGTGGATATTGTTGGAGATAAATAAATGTCCTCAAATTTCATAGTTCTGCTGTAATTGATTTAGTATGCCGTACTTGCTCTTTAGCATGCGGAGGTGGGTTGTGAGACCACTGGCAGAGCTTTAGTGGGCACAGCGGAAATGTGACGGTTTTCAGGTGGCGGCAGAGTTTTTGACGGCTGAATTTAGCCTCTGCATATTATTCACCATTGCATTGCTTGAAGATGGCCATGTTTCCTTTTGTTCAGCCTGACAGAGACTAATGCCTGATTTGGTCCATGCTTTCATAATTCATACAGAGGTGTCAGCATGCGTCATGCCTCCACTGCAGAACACATTAGAGTAGGGAATTAGTGTGTAAATGTGTGCCTGTGTGTGTGAGTGAGTGTGTTGCCAACAGGCAGTTGTTACTTTGTTGTTTATAGCCCATGAAGAGCAGTGTGGTCAATGAAGCTTCACAGGTGAATAGGATACAGCGTAACCTTGGGAAGACAATAAACTTCCCACTTCCTTGCCTACAGCCATCCGTCCATCTCCATTTCCCTCAAGCCAGGACCGTTCTTTGAAAGTGAAGCCCGCTGAGGCTCCATTTACCAAGAATGTCCCCTGTCATTATGCAACGGCAGAATCTTAAAAGTTACCATCCGCTGAGTGGATTTCAATGAACACTGAAAAATTTCCTCTCAAAGAAAATAATTACAGCCATTTCCTCAGTGGGGGTATTTTGCAGTAGTGTTTATGGTGGGTAATTAGTATGCAGAGAAACTACTTTACAGAAACAATTGGTTACATTACCCCCACTAGTGTGGGGATTAGAGTTGTGATCATCTTGGGTGTGATTATTGGAAGCGTCTGAGATTTTCTATTGATCAAGAGGGAGTCACATATGTATATAACTTTTGGAAAAAGGAAATGTGGGAGTTTTATGTTTGTTTTATAATGCTTTAGTTCATAAAAATTAGAAAAAAGCTCAATGAAACTTTTTTAACATTAAATATTGAACATGTTAATGCTTTCTCAGACTGATTTCTAAATGGCAGGCTGATTTAAAGCTCACACAGCAATCCACACATGCAAAAAAATTAAAACAAAGTAGTCCATTAATAATGCGTAATAAAGCAGAATAACACAAGGAGCAATAATTAAGCACACTAAGTAGCAAGAAATTAACGGAAAGCCAAGAAGACAGTTGAAATCTGTCTGTATTTAAAAAGCAATCCTAACTCCGATTAATGCAAGTCATCATCAGCTAACATCATTTTAACTAATGATCCATGTAAAGATTTATTTATTTATTTATTATTTTACAAAATTATGGCACAATTGCAACCTTGGAACCATGATCTAGATATGGAAAGATTTTGTGATATATCCACCACTAGAAGGTGGTTTTCAAAGGATTTCTGACAACAAAGTCAAATGAACAAATAAAGAGCTGTACAAGAGATTTAGAAAGAACTGGGAATTCTAGGAACACACAATGTCAACATAACGAAAAAGCAAGATAAGATAAGATAGCCTGCAGACCATTTTTTTTAAAAAAGCCATTGAAATAGAATATAGCCTGATATGATTAGACCAATTTTGAGTTCTTTAGATATGATTGGACACCTGAGTAATTGCAATGCATATCCCTCTTAATACACCATACCACCAGTGAAGGTCAGAGGTGGAAGCTTAATGTTGATGGTTGCTTTTTCAGCATATGGTACTGCCACTCTTCATGTAATTGAAGGGAAGTTGAATAGAT
The DNA here is from genome assembly GCA_903066825.1 of Alfaro cultratus. NCBI lineage: Eukaryota > Metazoa > Chordata > Actinopteri > Cyprinodontiformes > Poeciliidae > Alfaro > Alfaro cultratus. The sequence goes on along the minus strand of CAEFZX010011839.1, from coordinate 7,630 downwards.
AATCACTCTGAATGCATAGATGGAAACTCAGATGGTTTCAGATAAGGAGAACAGCCAATGACCTAAGATAAATCCAATTGAAAATCTGTGGAGAAAAAAAAAACTTAATAATGTATAGTGGAGTCTGTCAGAAAACATCAAGATTTACAGGTTTTTCTGAAAAATGGATCAAAATCACATCTTAGCAATATATGCAACTAGTTTTTAGTACAAGAATAATCTTAAAGTATTACCAAAAGAGCATTGTCTAATTCAGGGGCGCTCAAGTCCAGTCCTCGAGAGCTATCGTCCTGCAACTTTTAGATGCAGCCTTACTTCAACAGACGGGGATCAGCTCTGAACAGGCCTGGTAACGAGCCATTCATTTCATTCAGGTGTGTTGGAGCAGGGACGCATCTGAAAGTTGCAGGATGGTAGCTCTCGAGGACTGGACTTGAGCACCCCTGTAATTGGTATTAAATAATTTAAGTTCAGCAACTGTATATGTCATTCCTCTTTATTCCATATTATTTTTGGACTAATTTGTTTCTTTGTGTGCATGGAATACTGCTTGTTTTTTTTTTTCTTGTTTTTTTACAGCTAACAAACATTAAGAAAACGACATGTGAAGATTTTGTTAGCGTATCAACCTTTGGTGAAATATATTTTACTATAATGGTGAATATAAAGTTTTGTGCACTCATGCATCCCTGCTGCAGTGCAGTTTACTCTGTGAAAAATGGCAGCCTCTATACCATCCGTACTCCATGTCTCCGGAGATTCATCACATTACATCATGATCCACTTGCTGAGCAGACATCCTGCCTGAAATGCCTTTTAGGTTTGGCTTCTCAGGTCTGGATACCGTGATCTGACGGTTACATAATTTGTCTGCAGGAAATACATGGCCTCCTTTTTTTTTTCTCTTTCTACTTTTAACTCTGTTCACTTACCTGAGGTTGTCTGTCTTATAGCATCAACGTATCTGTTGCAGATTTCACAGTTAACTACAGAGAAGGCACTCAGATTGCAGTAGATTTGCATGTGCTTTGAAGTGGGCCATGTGCAAATAGGGGAGGAAAAAGAGCTGCAGAGCTGCTGGTTTAGTGAGGTTATGAAAACACATTGTTTCTACTTCAGAGATCACCGCTGTTAGCAGCTTTATTTGAGGTGTGGGTAGTGAGTCAGTGCTCTTGTCCTTTACTTAGATGCAAACATTTCCATGACCTTCCCTTCAAAGTTTTACTGTTCAATAATTTGTCGATCATTTAAATTGTAACAGAAAATCTAAATTATAAAATAGCGACTAAAGATGATTTTACTGCTCTGTTCACATTTCTTTTTAAGGACATTCATGTTCTTTCATGTGGCTTTTTTGCATTCATGCTGCCAATGCTCATGTTTAGGTTCTCCCATTTGTCACAAAGAGCCCATGTGTGATTATTAACAGGTCAAAGCACACACCTGAGCCAGATTGTCGCTGGAATGTCATGGGTACGCCTCACATCCCCAGCCACCTCTAAGAGCTTTTCCTCTTTTCACATGTTATTTCATCTTCAATTTATTTCCAGACTCTGCTGACTCATATGCCCCTCTGTCCTGGCAGAGTATGAAAATGAACTTTTCTCGAAGCCACAGACATGTCAAAGCCTACCCTCTATGCTTATCGACGTTGACTTCTTGCCTAATAAGTGTCAAAATGCAACTGACAGCGAATCCTTGGCCTCTTCTGTGGATTTCTCCTTCCTTATCCATTTATACCCTCCTGTCCTTTCTGTGCTCGTCCCCTCTTGCAGCATTGAAGTATTTCCTCTTGTTATGCAGGTTGGGAATGACCCCCAGAATCCTTAGTGCATCCTTGAGTTTTTTTTTACTGTTACAGGTTAACTGAGTCTTTGTCAAATGTGCTGCTTCGTACTGATTAAAAAGTATGAATTTTGAATTCACATAAATTGCTCAAGAAAACCTCCCCACTGGCCAGCAGCAGTACCTGTAGTTGGAGTAAGTTTTTATTTTTCAGGTTTAAAGCAAATTTATGCATTATTTGGTCAAGTTGCTGGAAGATGCATAAAGCTAGACAAAATGGAATCCTGTGCAAAAATGCCTTTGAAGTTGGAAGAGACTTAAGACTGACAGAAATGCACCTTCCAGGAGAATAGCACTAAACATAGAGCCAGAACTACAATGTAATGGCCTGAAGTCATGTTCATAGATCTAAATCTATTTTTTTGAAAAACCAGAAAATTGCTACTCAAGACAAAACATTTTCTGTTTCTAGACAAACGTCTCCAGCAGCTGTAATTGCAACTAAAGTGGGTGCTACATTCATATCAGTGCGCTGAATACAGTACAAAGAAAAGAATTTACAGTGATTCACTTTATCCATGTTTTGTTATGTTATAGCCTTATTCCTGTGGACACGTACACAGGAATAAGGCTTTAGGTGATTTCTTGGTTTTCTATCTTTAATAAATTTGCAGAAATCTCAAAAGATTTATTCCATCTTGTCATATTGGGGTATTTGTGTGTAAAATACTGAGGAATAAGATTAAATTAACACTGTTTGGAAAAAAAAATTAACATAACAAAATATGGAAAAAGTGAAGTTGACAAAACTTATTTTCAGTACATCTGGTATACTTTCCAGATTTACAAAGTATCATTTGTAAGAATGTTAAATACCTTAAAGGATGTCAAAAACAAAGAAAAAAAAAATTCTAATAAAGTACATGAAGTTTTGTGACAAAATGTAAGCTGTGTTGAGTTTAGTTTATTGAAACTCAGATATTTGTTTCTACATTTTAAAAGAAAATTTTGGTCCAACTAAGCACATTATGTCAGAATGAACTCATTTATCTGAGCTGTCATTTTCTCCTTTAATTCAACAAGATATTATTTTATTCTGCACTGAAGTTAAACAAAGACACCTTTTGCTAATGTCTCCTGAGTAAGCACACTGCCAGGCTTCTAAACCATATGCAGGCTGGTTTGATGGAACATGACATAAAAGATTGTACTCATTGCAAACTGCAGTTCTCTTGATCCGTAGTTTCTGAAAATATTAAATTACATTTAATTCAGCTCACTGGTTTGAATTTATATGCCACCTAAACCAAAGATGAAATGAAACTAAGCCACTTGGAAATACAGGTTTACTGCGATTGCATAAATTTCTGCATGAATTTGTGCTGTCAAAGTTGACATTCTTACAAATGTGATCCCATTATTTCAAGTGTTTGTATTATTTGGTTATGATCCACAGTCCATTAATGAAATTGCCACAAATGTACCACCAACATTTTTATGACTCTATTACAAGGAAAAAGTAGTTTGCCATGTGCTCCAAACCCCAAAGTAAATACAGTCAACAAATCAAGCTAAGCATAAAACTAACAGCAGAGCTGTGTTCATGGCTGCAAAAAAAATTTTCAGCCCCCTTGCCAAGCTTGTGAACACAACTGTGTCTGGTGGAAACTGCTGCTGCTGTATGAGTCAGGTCTTACTGAAGCTCTGTTTCCCATTCTGAGTCTAAGTGGAATGAACACTATTTGATACCTGTTAACACATTTGTGAGTAAATTTTAATGAAATTTTAGTGTATTTTAGAGCAGAATGGATTTGTTACTATTCTTTTAAAACAAATACTCATGAATAACTTGCTCATGTATTACTCTTCCTGGGGACCTAAGACTTCACAGTGGTCTAAGTTATGTAACTGGGATCTTACTTATTTTTTGGGGTTTTTTTATTTTGTTTTTGTAGAGCTATTGGTAGAACTTCTGTCATTTAGCATCTTTGTTTTACAAATTACTTTTACCAATTAGGATTGAAGCACTTTGATTAAAAGCCTATTTTCTACAATCTCCCAAGCACTGACCAGTAACTATAAAGACTTATAATTGGTGGAAATGGCTAAACCCAGGCTACAGATCAGCAAGCACACTCCAATGTCTAATGAAAACCAGCTGGATTTTTGTGGTTAAGTTTCTTCATTACTTCCTGTCTGGGTAAAATGCTTGTATGATGCCAACATGGTGGGACAATAATCGGGTCAAGGTTTAGAAAAGAATTTCATGGAAATTAATTTAGTTTGTAATTTAGTTTATTAACAACCGTTTACTCAGATATTCACAGCTTAAGACAATTTAGGATCTCCAGTAAACCCACATGTGTGTTTCTAGACTGTGGGAGGAAAGTTTAATACTAAGAGGAAACCCCACAAATCCACATGCAGAAACTGTAATTTAATGGTTATTATGATGGAAGTCCAAAGTTCTATTGAAGACCGAAGCACAAGTGAAAACATATACAAGTGATTCCTCTGGAGTCTGGACCCCAATGAGCATTTTGGAAAATGTAAAAATGACTTTATACTATTCATTTTAGGTGAAGTGTTTCTGCATTCCCATAAAAAACCCCAGGCAGTCTTTTCTGCTAAAGTTGCTAACGGTTTTGAATGTTATGTGCAGACTGATGACGTCAGAAAAGCTGCCTCCACTGTATGATGAGTTTGAAACACAACACAATGTGGAAAGATTACCACATTCCTCTTTCTGTGTATGAAACATAATCCATTGTAAATTTGCTGCAGTAAATATACAAGAAGTTTGGCAGGTTATAACATGAAGTTAACAAGGTCGGGGATTCATCTGTGTTCCTCTCTGGATATTTTCGCTTTCAGAGCTGATGTAATCTGAGTGTCCTGTCATAAACACAGGGTGGATGGATGTTGGGCTTCCTTTTTTTATTACTTTCATTGTTATAAATGGCTCTGTGGGACCTCTCAGTCAGCAGGATTATAGCCCAGGATTAAGATTCTGCTTCATGAGCGAGTGGGCGCGCAGCAAGCGAGAAGAGTTATTGGAATTGCCATCATTATCCTCTGGATCTCTCATCATGACCTTATCACCTCCAAGCTCCCTCAGTAGCTCTGCACGCAGCAGTTGCCGAATGCGCACGACTGCGAAACATTAAACGTCCAGCTGTTCAGGAGGTGTCACTCTTTAAAATGGGCTGTCTGAACCTTTGCAGCTCTGCCCATCTTCATTTCTAAAATTTACTTTGATGCTTTCTTGCAGTTTGTAAAGCATAATGATGGGTTATTATCTGAGCTGGAATTAGCCTGCTGTAATCATATGCCTTAGCAAGATGCTGTGTGTATTATGTATCTTTTGACAATTTTGTGAAATAAAATAACTTTATTTGTCCTCTGAAGCAGCGTTCAACAACATTACAGATTGAAAGAAACACAAAAAATGACCAAAGTCTTTCTGACTCTCTTTCCACATGACTTTGTAATTAAACTGAGATAAAAATATAAAAAGACATCTTTGCTGATGTATTTGTTATGATACTTTTGAATATTTGATATTATATTGCGGTTTATTTGCTTAATACTTCTATTTAAAGCAGAAAAAAATATTGTAATTAAGATATCAGCATTTTCTCACTAAATTTCTAATAGGACGATTAACATGATGTTAAGTAATCCACACATATGAAGAAATCATAATAAATTAATCCATCTATAAATTTAAGTGCAATAAAGAGGCATGAGGCAGGAAATAAATGTGTGGATAAATAAGTTTGTAGGGTTGGTCCATGTTTGAATTGATTGCTTATTGTCTTAATTTTTTACATTCTTTTTCAATTTCTGTACCGGCCGGCTAATTCAAGGTGGATCTTGGCTCTTGGATAACTCTTCTAATTATTATTTTGACTCCTTTGTCAGACATCTTATGAGTAGTGCCTATTTCTGGCTGTTTTATGGTGTTAATAGTCCTCGCTAAAACATTGAGATTTAGTTCTTCTTTTGTGATTCCTTGATAATGACAAGCATTTGAATTGACCAATACTTCAGATTAAACTAGATGTCAGGAATGCTTTCTAAATTACTATATGGTTTGGAGGGATTCTTAGCTTTTTATGCCTTTTTGCATCTCTTTTTCTTTGTGTTCAATATTTGTTCCATATGTAATTTATCTTTATTATAAGTAACTTTATTTACAGATTGCTTTGTTTTGATTTATTTTCTTGAGTTGCTTTGTGGAGGGGCTGTTTCTCATATCTAGGGTAAATTTCTATTTAAATTATTTCTACATTTTAAATATTTAATGTGTAATTAAACTAGAGTTTCTTGCAGTTTGCTCTGTTTAACGGCTCCAGTTGTAAAGACCTACCATTGTCAGAAACCAATGCTCAGGGAATCCCTTGACTTAGTATATATGGTCATAATATCAGAAGAACACAGTCATAGCAGAGCCTTTCTTAGTTATTTTCAAAATGGAATCTCTTCAGCTCATCATAACTTAATGAAATGTAAATTTATGAGGCAGAGGCAACACATTTTCCTGTATGTCCTCATCACAGCAGACAAAGAGTGGTACATTTATGATTTCACATATTCTTCCTGATCACAGTCCAGGGCTACATTCACAGCATGTGCATTTGTGTATATTGGGTGAAATGTATATCTGCTTTGTGTTCTCTTAGCACAGTGCACTTTTATAAGATGCCCTATTGCCCTCGGGATGCTCTTTGCTCACTCAACAACAAACTGCATGATATTGGGAGCAATGGACTGGCTTTGCTTTTGAGCTGTGCGGAAAAGACATCAGAGAGACCATGGTAATAAAAGAGACAAACAGAATAGGAGCTTCTTTTTTTCCTGAAGACTAAAATTTGAAGTGATCTGCACCTTTTGTTCAGTCTATATACAATGACAGACCTAGTAAAATAACTTTTAATGACATCTGACAGAGATCTTCTGCAGAATAGGGGAGCTAAGAGAGCTGAGTGACACAGAAATTTTCACTCTCATAGGCCTGCTTGTGTGTTCTGGCACATGCAGCCCTGTTCATTTTATTTCTGTGCAAAATCTGGCCAAGCAGCTGCTGTCTGAAAACAACTAGGCTAGCACGTGTTACCCCCACAGCAACAATTATGGTTGTTTTCCAAAGTTATCTTTGCCTAACGCTGTATTTGGTTGAATTGTTAATATCATGTCCCAGCATCGATCTATCAATTGGTTAAATGCCTCACAGATAAACTGCGAGCCAGAGATGTTCCCTGCCTCTGCTGTGTGATTGTAGGCACCAAGGAGCACTTTGTAGGTTCATGCCCATCAGTTGCAATTGAGGTAGATAACTGCGATAGCCTATTTTTCTCTCATCTCTCTCCAGTGGATGGTGTGATTAATGGCGGAGCTGCAGACTACGACACTTGCCAGCCATCTTAGGTGGAGGATGACTCTGCTCCTTTTTCTCATTGGAGACTTATTAAATATAAAAAAGGTTGCCTGATTAACTTAGTTGTTACAGTAGAGACCAGAGTCTTTCTGTTTCAAGCCATCAACTAAGCGGCTTTAGTTTCCCTCCACTTAAAATTTTTTTGTGCAACCTGTGTTCCAGATGGGACAGTTAGGGTTTGGTTACCGGGGCAGTATTTTATAAAATCGACCTGTTTGAGCTTTACATCACGTTATAATGTTATTCCCTCATCAAAATCATACCTGGAGTGTTGCCTTGATTATTTCATTTATGCATGAGAAATTCTCCTCCTCCTGTGCCCTGAAGGCGAAGTTTCAGACAGAGCAGGAGTTCCTAAACAGACAGAGCCCAAATTTCAAGCCATTAAATTACTAAGTCATATAT
>CAEFZX010011836.1:0-20170 GCA_903066825.1 Alfaro cultratus | reverse complement strand
GGCCTCCCAATGAGTAAAATTTATCAATTTTCTGCACTTTTGACTTTACCAATGAAAATAAATAAATTCTACTTATTGTTTTTCTGCTGATTTTATTTAAAAAAAACCCGAGTTAAATGAAATTAAAAAATATTCAAAAATTTTCTTAATTCAGCTCAGTGAGATTCCAAACTGCACAAAGTCTTTTTTTATTATGTATAGTTTGCTCTTATTTATTTAGTAAATATTAATTAACTCTGATCACACTTTTTTGAGTGTGTGGAGTACTCATTACTTTTACAAATTTAGAGGATGCTTAGAAAGTCCAGAGAATACTTATACTTATCTAGCATCCCAGAAGTCCAGAGGATACTTACTTACATTTATTTAGCAACCCAGAACAGGGATTAGAACTTGGAACCCAGAAAAACTACATTAGCAACTACTTTCTAGACTCCTATTCTTCCAAACCAGAAAAGGAATTGGACCAGAGGATACTTACTTATATTACCTAGCAACCCTGAATAGGAGTATCTAGTTTACTTTGGATCAACATTATTAGCTTTTTCTTCTTTTGCTCTTTCCTTTGGTTTGTTATTTTGTTTGTATTTCCTTTTAATTCCTGTAGAGCACTTTGTATTGCCTTGTTGCTGAAAATGTGCTATATAAATAAAATTACCTTTACCTTTGAAGTGTAATTGGTATGAATCCTGCCTATACAATTAGGGGCCAGAATGTTAGAATCATAAATAAGAAATATTTAAATTATTTGTACCATGCTTTGTTTTTTAATTTTAAAATTTTGAACAAAGGTTAATATTTGTTCAAGCTGGTTTTGTTCTGAAATTTTGTTTTATTTTGAAAAGCTTACTTTCTGTTGAGCCTTATATGTTAGAAAAACACTTACGGGAGAAAAATTGCATAGACACGGAGCAATCCGATTTTTGACCGTGTATGCTGCGTATTTTTTGGAACAAAGAAAAAGGAATTGTATAACTGATTTTGTGTTGTCATTTTTGTATTTTTATAGATAAATAATTTTTGTTAAAGTCACGGTTTTGCACACATTCTTTACTTTTTCTAGAATGTCTATGGAATGACACAGATACTGGACCTGTTGCCATAACAGTATTCATGTCACCTATTGATGCAAAAAAAAAAAATAATAATAGAGTCTGAAGCAGACTAGTTCTAGCAAAACATCAACATTGCCGCTTGAGCACATTTCTGCATAAAACACAGCAAGAAATGTCTGACCAATTGAAAAAATCTGTGCAAAATAGTTTGACTCGGGCCTAGTTGCCGAAAGGAAAGGATGCCTCCCTGAAAGCAAAATGACACAATTTCCTCCATGTGACTTCATAACTCAGAGCCAATTTCAACACTTTGGATGAAGTATGGTAGAGTCTTAAGGCATGAATCTGCTTTGAGCTAAACTAGCGGTCTCAAGCTGCAGTCCTTGAGGATCAGAGTCCTGCAACTTTTAGATGTGTCCCTTGTCCTACACACTTGAATTTAATGGTGAAACTGCCTCACTAGCTTGCAGTCCAGCTCTACATAGCTCTTCTAATGATCTAATATTGGAGCAAGGTGTACTGATGCAGAGACATGTAAAAGTTGCTGGACACTGGCCCTTGAGGACCAGAGTTGGAGGTCCTAGAGGGCAGGCGTCCTGCTACAATGGGATCTAAACCCTCCCATTGTAGCTATGGTGGGATGTTTACGGTGGTTTTTATGCTGGAAGGTGAATCTCCATCTCAGTCTCAGCCTCTGTAGTGTTTTGCTTTTAAGCCATTAGTGTCAGTTATTTTTATTCTTGAAGCAGAACATCTTCTTCCTCATGCTTGTTGCATTCCCTACATGCTATAAGGATCTCTTTTAGCTTTCTTCTTCTTCCCTCTCTTTCAGAAAGAGCAAACTTGTAGGGTGTATGAGTTCACCCATGGTCAGATTCTTTCATCGGAAGGGTGGACCTCTGCAACTCCTCCAAAGGGATTATGGGTCTCTTTGCTGGGGCTATCTGGGTGAAGGAGGCTTAATACAAGTGTGTACTCCACACAGGACACCATGTTTTTCATATTGTTTTTGACTTTGTATTTGTATTTTGCACAAAATCCCTTGAAAAAACCTTGAAAATTCAATAAGGAACAATATTGAATGTTCATGCATTCAATAATATATGAACAATATTGATTGGACACTTTATGTAGGGAAGTTAATCCCAAACTCTCAATAAAACCTCTCTTCTGCTTCTAAATGACTGATCCATAATCAGCCTCCCTCAGCCCGCCTGCAGTTATTTCTCATCACCTGACGGCGTGACTGCAGCACTAGTGTCACATTTCTGAGCTCAGGAAAGCAGCACATGGCAGCCAGTTGGAGCCTTGCTTTGCAAGTGATCATCATCATATCTGTGCTCTGTGGCAGAAACGTTGTGGAAAGAAAATTCATAACCAGCCACTATCAGTAACAACAAATTATTTTCATTGCACTTGGAATGTGTCTCCAGCTGCATGATGCATTTTGTCTCTGAAGAGACATAATTTTTTTCTGGTGAAAAAAATTATTAAAAGATTTGAGGAATTGTTACCTCAAATCTGATTGCGGCTTCACTAAGTAGTTCAAACCTAGGCGACTTCTTCAGACATGCCTTCTGCCTTTCAGCTATCATAGCTGTTTAATCCTTACAGGTTAGGGAAGGAATTTCTACTCTCAAAATAAGAAATCAGTATCTTTCACATCTTCCCATTCACTGACACTGAAGAAGACAGAGAGTCGTCCACCAATGCTCTAACAAAACCACCAATCCCATGATGCTCATGAGCATTCTGGTACACCATGGATGGATGGATGGATGAATAGGTGGATGTGTGCATAGATTGAAATATACTGTAAAAATAAGAAAAGTGTCTATTTTCTTTCAAGAACCAGAATGAAACAATATGAGAATATTTTAGAGAACTTAACCAAATCTTTTTGTATGGTTGGTGACAGTTGGACCTTTTTATGATCACATCTATGCGTCATCATATTCCCATGAAGACCTCTCATTGACAGCTGATAGATGTCAGTGAGGGTTCAGGGTTTGTTCTCCTAACTTCACACCTAACTCTTGTCACATGGCACAGTCCCAGTGAAATCTTTCATCTGATTTTACATGTCTTGCTTGTTTTCAGGCAGCCATTCCCAGCTGGTGACCGGGTGACATTTAATGGAAAAGAGTGTATCTGCCAGAAGTGTACCCAGCCTCTGCCTGCCAACAGCCCAGCACCCATCCAGGCTGTTCACAGTTAGTACTGATTCCAGTTCCTGTCCCAAACCTGAACTCTGTGTTCCATCCCCATAAACTTGAATTTTCCCATAATGTCCGATGTCACTTTTACTCCATGATGAAACTGAAGCTAATGTCCTCTAGCTTCAGCTACATGTGCTCTGTGCAGACTGCTGTGGTTGTGGGAGGGAGTTCAAGAATGAACAGTCTCTTGTTGCTCTGGACAAGCACTGGCACCTGGGCTGCTTCAAGTGTAAAGTGTGCAACAAGGTGCTCAATGCTGAGTACATAAGCAAGTAAGTTACTCTGGCTATTAACAGAGGTCCAGCGATCCTCTTTTTAATTGACTCTGTAAAAATGTTTGTGTGTTCAACCAAGAGTTGGTGTCAAGACGCTCTTTCATTTTATTTTGTGTGTCAGAAGGAAGCTGGAATGTTTTGGGAACCACTGCAGATTTCCAGAAGGTTTCTGGCATCTCCAAATCAAACATATCCCATGACAGTCAGACTGTAAACTAAATATAATGCAACATGTCAAATTTTCTGTAATATGTTCCTTCTAACTATTTGCTGAGCTTGACTAGGAAAAAATTAGCTCCTTCACCAGATTGACAAAATCTCTTCAAGAAAGGTTCACACAGACGTCTGTGGCAAACAGCTCCTTTGTGTTCATGAAAATCACAAAGGAGTTTTGTGTTGGCTATGGAACCACACAAACACACATATTATTTTACTTCATCTTTACCAGGACTTTGCTTTGACATCCTTTCACCACTACAGCCTAACCCTAACCCTAAAACAACACTTCTCCTGTGGACCAGGCTTTGATCCTCACATGGATCAGTGTGTCCCCACAACGTATTTCGTGTTAGCAAAATGGTCTTGACCATGTATCAAGTACAAGGCCACACACACAAGCACACTTTCACACAAATCCAGTAATCCAAATGCATAAAGCTTGTACATAAACAGGTTATTTCATGAATCCGACCTGTTTACTTTGATGCCAGATTCAGTTTTGATTCAATCAAGTAATCTCCATTGATCTCCATCTTTTTTGAAATGCTGTCTTGTTACATGTAGGCAACTATTTCTGTATGTGATATGCCTGAAATGCCAAGATAGGACACTTTGTCTTGGCAAAGTGTTAAGACAAAGTGTCCTGGTTGGATATGTTAGACACTAGATTATCTGTGTGATATTAAGTATGTCTATTGCTCTGTGCTGTCTCTAGATAATTTCTCATGTGTTGTCCAAACAGAGATGGGATCCCTTACTGTGAGATGGATTACCATGCTATGTTTGGCATCCAGTGTGAGAGCTGTAAGAAGTACATCACTGGCAAGGTTCTGGAGGTATGCTGTTTTTTTATATGGGGGAAATTCTGTGCAGCATGTGTTCCACTCCTTTTAATGGAGTGTCAAAGTTTTATGATTCATTAAATACATATATTTACGTGTACATATCATAAATATATGATATGTATGATATAGCAAATATATGTATAAATATATGTATATATATATTTATGTGTACATATCATGAATATAGAACGTGAATAAATAAGTACATAAATAAATATATTATAGTGGAAAAACAAATAAAGGTATCTATACACAAGAAAGAACATGTTCAGAAGAAACTTATAACATAAAAGTCATTATTTTTAAACCATTCATTAAATGCAATTTAATTCATTACATCCCTTTAAGGCATGTGTCAATATTTCAGTATTCATAATATAGAATTTATTTGTTTAATTAGTTCTACAAAAGTCCAGACTAATATGAATAAATAAGTCATTAAATGGATCATAAAATAAGTCAAATTAGTGATGAGTACATAAATCTATTATTTAATTATTTAAAAAAAAATATTTACTATATGCATAATAATTATTTTGCCATTCATTTAATTTTGCTATAGTTCCATACCATGCTTTTGATGCATCAAAAATTAAATAATATCTATATTTTCTATCTGGAGATTGGTGTGGACATGTCCCCACCCACAGTGTGCCACGTGGGCTACTGCTTTGCATTGAGTCAGGAATATCAGTGGTCAGGAAATGAACAAACAAAGAATCTGAAAAAGGAATGCAATGTTTTGTTATTAACTGTCAACGTTACAACAGCAAGATAACAAGATCCAAGAAAATCCCATTTTGCATGTCAGTAAAAAGTTTTAATTTAAAAAAAATATACATAAAAAGTGGGGAGTAGGTTAACTATGCTGTAGCTTAACTTTGACAAACTTAACATACCCAAACTCCCTAGTTCAGTGTGTTTTGGTTCAGTTAGCACAAAAATAAAGCGACTCACACATCTACTTTGTGAGAGATTATCAGTAGAGCAGGTGTTTAAATTAGCTAATCAACCACCACAAGTGTTCAGGCAATTACTTTTTAATGATCACAAAATAAACATCAAGCCTGAAAATTCAAAAAACAGAAATCTGTAGCGGACTGAATGTTCTGTTGCGGTGTGTTTACTTTCAGTGTGGGAAGTGTTTGTGTTTTTTGAGTGTAATCTTTGCCCTTTCCACTCCTGGAGCTGTTGTATGTCGGTTGCCATGGCAACAGTTCTGCGTGTCATATTAAGCTGATGTAGACTAGTAAAAAAGAGAATCGGTTTCAAGTTGTTCTCCTGGGTTTCTACGTCCCTGGACCAATTGCATCATTTGTTTGTAGAACGTGGCCATATTCAAGGCAATCATAAAAATAGGATGAAATATTATATAAAGCATAGGAGTCAAAATTTGTTGACCATTTCTCCTACAGCAGCAATTAGGAGAAATTAAATTGTTGGCCATTATAAAAGAGAAATTTACTTAATCCTCTACTGCATCTTGACAGAACTGACAGAAACAAAGTTGTTCATATATATCTACATCCAGAGAGAATACATATCCAAACATTGCCACTTTTCACAAATTTAACTTAAGCCACATATTAAAGAAATTAGATCAGCAATATGGGAGCTATGTCTATTCTTTGTGACAGATTACTGCTCATCCTGCATTGGAACCATATATGCTTTTGTGGACATGACCACATATAATGGCGTCCACCGTTCTCAGGTGCATGTCACTAGCCGTGGCGGCTAATAGGCGATGTCCAATGCATATTGATGGTCACTCTACATCCCAACTGCCCCATCTAGCCCCAAACAAAGTCCCACTGAAAATCTTGATGAGCTGAGACACAGATGTGACTTGCGGTGTCGTTTTCTGATATGGACCATTATCCAAGGCAGCGCCGTGTTGGGGTGATGACATGAGCTGAATTTTGCAACTGTTTTCAAATGTAGGCAAGCATTGAGCAAATATACACACTAATTCCATAAATCAGAATATGACTGAAAAGTTAATTTTTTTTTTAGTAATTCCATCACTGACAGATGTTTTATAGATTAATAGGATGACTTATGTTTGAACATCTTTACATTTCTTAGTATGCTTAATGCCTGCTAAAATTTTTCTATTTTCAAAAAGTATTATTTATATGATAAGCTTCATCAGGATGTATATCCTGAGTTACTGAATAAGACTGTACTCACATTTAAGTTTTGGCCTCATTCTTAACTCCCCCACCCACTCTTCCTCACAATGCGTCTCCACCAATTTGCAACACAAAGTTACACCCTTGGATACACCTCACTTTACATGAACATGTTTTGTTCATGTGGATTGAATGTTGGAAAGGATGCCCCACTCTGTAGCTCCACTCTGCTTTATTAGTTTAAGTGAGTCTGTTCCGTCACCTAAATAGTCTCTTCCCTCTGGAGATACGTAGAGGCATAGTGAGCACTGTGCTAGAAAGTAGTGATGGGAAAGAGATGGACTCAGTGGATCTTTATATGCCTGCCTCTTATCTCAGGCCACACTGACAAGCATCATGCCACATTTGCTTTTAGTTTCACATTTCTACTTTTACTTGAAAGATCAGCCCTGCAGGAGTTTGAAGGAAATAATTTCTCCTTCGTGCAGGCTTGGATTTCAACAAAGGAAGGATTTAATAATGGTAGTATCTACTCATATGTTCCATGTTTAAAATTCAATCCTTTTCCATCCATTTGGTATCTCAGTGTTCCAAAGTCAACATCCTCTCTTCTTACGCCCTATCCATCATTCAGTCTTAATCTAGTTCAAATATGAACTCTTTGCATGGGCCTCCTTTACCTTCTGAGGATTTTCAAGTGCCAGACCTGTCTCCTTTCGACCCAATTCCACCTTGACCTACAGTCTCTTTGCTCATTTAATTTCAGCACATATCTGTCCCCAAATGCCTTCGCTCTCCATCTGCTATCCATTTGTTTCAGACAAGCACTAAACAGTATGTTATCCAAGAAACAGGTCATTGGCGTTCCTGATTTCTGCTGGTTTTTCCAACTCAGATGACGCAGCAAAGCACAGCAACTCATGAAGGATTTAATGAGTTCACTGCGAGACTTGTCTCTATGGAGTTGCTGAAATTATGGGTGAGATCAGAGAGGAAGAAAATTTGCCAGGAATGACATAAATTTACTTAGTTTCATGATGCACTGATTTATTATGAAGTGTTTCTTTTTGCAACAGCAAGCATTACAAAAGAAAGTGTGGTGTACTGCTAGTATTTGTGGAGGTTAGGGACAAATAGCTTAAATCTGTAAATATTTGATACTCCTTTTAGAAATATTTTAGTATCAAACTAGCTTTGTGGTCAATGTCACCTAACCCGAGAAAAAAACAATACCAAGACTTTTACAGGCAGAAATCAAGACCGAGGTAGGGCGAAACCAGGTCAAGACAAAAACCAGCTCCCCCAAAATGTTGGTACAGAGGCAGATTGCCAACATTAGCTAGCTTACTAGCTATGTATTAGCAAGCCACTTATACATCGCTTGCTTGCTTGGAGTTGAATTGGTTTATCCAATTTACATCCAATGAAAGCAAGCATCCAAATAAATAAATTAGACAATATTCTCGCGCAGTAATATTTCCCTTATTGTTGCCTCTGAGACAAGACGGAGTAGAAATACAATCGAGACCATCAAAAAGTGCTCTCAAAGCCAAAAACCGTCTCCAGTAATACAGCAGTAGTTCAAACATCAAACCTACCTTAATATCCAATAATACACACATTGGAAATCATCTTAGCACTTCAGCAGAAGCCAACATCCACGCTCCATATACTCTCTGCTCTTAGAAGAACAGTCAGTGTCTAGGAAATCAAATGGCGCTCTTTGATTGTTTGCTTTTTAAACGTCAGCCAGTGTCAAGTAGCATTGCGCCTAAGTATTTCAACTTCCCAATTTGCATTTTCTTTGGAATAATTATTCTAGGTAAGCTTGACGACAGAGGTCGTGCTAGACTTTTATGTTATGTGTTATTTGATGGACAGCATTAAAAGAAATAGGTCATATACTATTTTTACCCGTCAAATTATAATCATATTAACATCAGGCTATTTAGCCGCATTTTTATGCGGTTTAGTTAATATTCACCTAGTTGAACCGTGAATCCAGATCCCATCACACATAAAGCAGATAAATGAACCTAAATTTTTCTCGTAGTGACACAAGCCATTGACTGTGGCCCCAATAACTTATAATAAATCAAATTAAACGGCTGCACTTAAAGTACCTGCACTTCACTTACTGGGGTCTGAACGCACAACCTCTCAAATTCCTCCTGGTCGCATCTGTAGAGAAATCTGTGCCAATTCATCAGTCAGTTGGATCTTTCTGATGAACTGATCAATTGAACTCTGCAAGTTTTTTACCCTATGCGGTCCAGACTTGCGCTCTTACAAGGATTTTTTTTTTTCTTGCGCATGTTACGGTTTATTTCCTCACAATAAACTACCGGCTTCTCTGTTTAGACTATAAATAGATTAACACAACATTGTGTTTAGTTTTCTCTGGTCTGTAATGGAGACTAGAATTAAACGCGCCATTTCAACCAAAGGTTTGGAATGCACTTTTGAATCAGATGCTCCAAGCATCCTGTCCATAACTCTTCAACAGTCTATAATATCTGCCCATCATGTGCACCAGTCAAGGGTGTTAATTATAACCTGTGAAATGACAGACAAATTCACTGCAGCATGAGTCTGTCTCTGTGTAAACAGAGCAGAGACATTGGATGATCGTCTGGACACTGTTGTTCAGCAGAATCAGATGCAGATCATCAGATGTTAGAAATTCTACTCAAAAGCCTTATTTTTATTTGACGCATTGAATGGGGATCTCAGCACAATATCCAATGAGTTCAAACCTGTGTTCTGACTGCATCTACCTGATGATGGATATCACAAAGTTTTCCATAAATGAGTGTTTGGTTTAGTTTATCACAAAACGAAACCAAACACTATAATTACTAGAAACCATAAACTAAAAGTTTTTTTGTTGTTTTTTTTAAGTAAGGTGTGTTCTTCCTTGCCTTTGCTTGTTTTACCTTTAAATGACCAAACCTTGCGAAATAAAAAGCCTCAAAGTCTCTCCTTGTTAAAGGATGGTCGAGGTTTCATTTTCACAAGAACTATTGGAATTGTTACTAAAAGGAGCTTTCATACAGAAATTCAACAAGCATATCTCCACACTTTAAGGGATACAACACTTACAGCAATTCATGAAGCCATAATTCAGTCTGTACAATGTTCATACATCACTGTAGTGGTTTGGCTCATCCACAAAACAGGACAGGTCCAAGCAGCAACAAAATATCAGATCTCATTATATCATGATCATCAAGGCTGATCTTCTCTCCAGTCATGATTTGCACCAGTCTAAGATGAGAAGAAGGGCAGCTAACATCTCTGCAGACCCAGCACATCCTGGACACAGCGGTTTATACTTTTACCTCCAGAACACCTGTGACGATCCCCTCACAGTCAGAGTATATACATACGCATGCACACACGCACACAGACATAACATAACATAACATAACATAACATACCAAAGAACCCAGTGGAGCACTGAGAGGTTACATATTCATAGCAATTCTCCTCAGACCCCTGACACAATATTATTCCCATTAGCTTCTAAATGTGAAGCCAGCACATGACAACCATGTGTTAAACATATGAGTCACGAGAAAGGGAGGGTCACAGAAAGGCTGTTGAGATGATCTACGAAGAACCTTCCTGGAAAGTTTGAACATTTAGCTGCATTCATGCAGCAAAAGGAAGTTTTCACTTTCTTGCTTCTGCTATCATTACACTGGTACATTGCTTTGTTTGTTGTACAACAGCTCCACCTTGTGACTGATAAAACACATTGACCAAAACTCTCTAGTCTTGTTTCTATGAGTTTGCTTTGGTAACCGAAAGAAATCTATTTCAAATAGCACGGTGCACCTCACCTTGGCAGTCAAAGATAATGCCTTGATATCTATAAATTGGAATTTAGAAAATAAGAGTGCTGTACAAGTTAGGAGAGAATTCTTAATGGGTACAGTAGCATTCCATTTGTGATTCCTCTGAATATCCCTCTGCACCAGTCTAACATATTTTTTTGGTCAACAGGCTGGAGAGAAGCATTACCACCCCACATGTGCCCGATGCGCTCGCTGTGAGCAGATGTTTGGAGAAGGAGAAGAAATGTATCTGCAAGGTGAGTGACGGCTGTCACATGCTGGACTCATATTTTTGGATCCGTTTTTCCCTCTTCTTCCCACAAACAGTAAAACACAGTGGTCAGCGATTCCATGGAATCTGCCATAGTAGAGACTATTCTTCTGGGGGTCCACAACACCAATATAACAACAGAAAAAAGAAGAGCCTTAAAACCTCAGAACAATATGAACAAAGGGAGTCATCTTCTCTGAGTGCCTGCTGGCACAGCTGCTGAAGTCCTGTTCAGTCTAACCCAGCTGTTTATATTTATCTAAACCACTAAGTAACTGCTGATTTTCCACATATTCCTGTCCTCTTAAACTGGCACTTAGAACAGTATTTTCTAAGGCATCTGGGCCCCCCTTCTGGATTCAACATTTTCTATGTCTACAGAAGGCAGAAATATTGAATTGTTGATGCCCTTTGGATTAATTCTCTTTGGTCAGCCACTTATGGGAAGTTCTTTGCTCTTCTACGTGGATAACGATTCTCAATGTGGTTCCCTGGAGTCCCAAAGCCTTAGAGATGGTTACATAACCCTTTACAGACTGATGGGTGTTAGGGATTTAGTTTCTCATTTGTTCTTGGATTTCTTTATATCATGGCATGATGTGTTGCTTTTTGAGATCATTAAACCTATGTCACCAGGTTCAGACAAGTTCCACTCAGACAGTAATCAGTGCGAATGAAGTTAATGATTCTGCACTTAATATCTGGTTAGCAAGGGAGTATTAATAGTTTTGCATAGAGTCACATTGGTTTATATGGTTTTTATCCTTTAGTGAATTAAATTATCATTTGAAAACTGCTTTTTGTATTCCTCAGAGACTGGGAGGTAAAATGGAAGACAACACAACCTGAAGAAGTAATAATAAAGTAATAAATGATAAAGTACATGATAAAGTAATAAATATCCACTTTATCATGTAGCACGTTTGAACAAAAGAACAGTATTTGGGAAGGTGTTATTTGCAACCCATAAATTCAACATAGAAATATTGTCCATAAATGAGTGAGCCATTGTTTGAATCAGAATCAAACTCTGAAAACATTTTAGACTACATGAAATGTGTAACAGTTGCTGGGTTTATCTGCTTTTGTCTTCAGGATCATCTATCTGGCATCCCCCATGCAGACAAGCTGCCAAGCAGGAGGAGAAAAGCAAGGTGAGTTAAAGACACCTGCAGCTGAGAGAGATGGAGCACAAACAGTCAGAAGAAACTATTTCTAGTTGTAGAATCAAAAGTGTAAACTAAGGTTTATGAAAGTAATGTTGGATTCCCTTCTGTGCATTTCTATTACATGTAGTTGCAAAAGTAGGCTGTTTTAAATGGCATAAAAATATCTGCTGAACATCTCTACGTTTTACCCTCAGACATTGAGGCAACTGGAAATGTCTGCTGTTTTCTTTAAAGTTATTATGTAGCAACTACCTGTAGTTCATTTCATGATATTTTAAACCATCAGTTGACAAGAAAAAATATCTCAAGGCACTTTACACCAAAAAAATTACATACATTTAAGTTTGACTGTTAGCAGAATAGATCCTCCAAAACATAGCTGCACAGTGCAATAGCATTCTGAAGCCATTGTAGATACAAGGGAATAATACAAACTGGCAACACACACTCTAAAAGTCTATTTGAGCTGTTGGTCATTTTAAGGACTTATTTACATTTATCTCACCTAATTATTTTGGTTTAGTGATGACAACTTACTTTTTTGTGTTCAGTTAGCTTCAAAAGTTACAAATCTTTAACTTAAAGGAACATTTTACTTTGACTTTACTTGAAACAATTTATTCAGTGCCAACTGAATCAGTTTATTCAGCTCAATATATTATAATCATCTAACTCAATGATCATTAAGGTTTTACAACTGAATTCATTAAGTGCGTTTAAAATGCAAAAATTTAAGTCAAATCCTTAGTTTACTTCAAATAAAGAAGGAAACTAATAAATGATTTCTTTTTTACCAGGGCTTTTTGGCTCAGGCGGTCTTTAGTTAAGAGTAGTTAGACAAGAAAGTAGGTAATGACAGAGAGGGAAGACATGCAGCAAAGATCATCAGGCTGGAATTGAACCTGCGACGGCCACGTTGAGGACTAAGGTCTCCTCATGGGGGTTGTGTTCACATCACCACAGCAGGTACAGGATCTGTCCTTTGTGAAGCTTCTGTCATGACATCAGACTTAGGATACAAACACAGCATTGAACTTAATTGTTTCAAATACACCTTTTTATTTTATTATAACAGTGTATTCTGTAAAATACACTGTTAAAGTACTTTGTAAGAGAATTCTCTAAAAAGTGTATTTTTAGAGTACACTTCTTAGCGTACAATTCCAAAGGTGCAGTTGATCCTCAACGTGGCCGTCGCAGGTTCAATTCCAGCCTGATGATATTTGCTGAGTAAGACTGACTTAAATTTGTCATTTTAAACACACTTAAAGAATTCAGTTAAAAACACTTAAATTGAGTTGGGTGAACTTATTGAATTGAGTAAATTATAATATATCGAGTTGGATAAACTTAAGGAATTGTGTCAGATTTTTTTAGATTACAGTATGTCTCTCACAGTGGACATCCACCTAAGATGAAAATTTCCGACACCTCCATGATTTCTAAGTGGGAGAACTTGGAAAGTCACATGGTGTTCAAATATTTGATTTCCTCACAAGTTCAAGAAATTGTGAAAAAAACCCAACATAAATTTAAAACTAAGACATCTTTTGACATTTGCAGCAAAAAAATAACAAAAGTCCTCTAAGTTTGTAATAAATTTAGGAGATGTTCATCTGGATCTAAAGTGTAAGTTGAAGACTCAGGGTATTTTCTGATATAACAACACCTCTCGGGTGCAGACTTACAGTGGAATGGGATCCAGAATACATGCCTGAGACAGAGAGGGCAACATGATTGTATCAAATCTGCACCCAGGAGATGTTCTGGTGAACATAATGAGCCCAGAGCTACATCTTGCAATTTGAAATATATCCAGAAGCATATCCCCTGCTTCTACCACCTCAATCTTAGGAGATATTTGGCATGTTTTGCTGCAAATTATTTTCAAAGGTCTGAGTTTTTTGACTCCTTGGTGGCCATTTTAAAAATTACAAACTCTAATTGTTTATTGTCTAAAGGCATCAGTAGTTGAGTTTGGTCAGTGACTCTGATAAAGATCCTTTAAAAAGAGATTTACTGAAACTCTGAGCTGAGAAACACATAATCAGAATAAGATTTCTCTAGTAAAATGCAAACAAATATTGGCACAAAACTGTTGACGTGTAATCAGTTGATCTTATGATATTCAACCAGTAAAAAAAGATGTAGGGACAATGGTCCTCCCTTGTATAATTCTCTAGAAAAACCCTCAAGTTATAAGTGTTTATTAAATAAAATAATTTATTTAGTTAATTTTGTGGAAAGCAATCACAACTGATGTGCAAAATTGTTCCGTATTTGTTATTTTGTAGAAACATCCAATTGCTGTTTAAATAGTGCCATATCATCAGCAAACCATCTGACTTTAATAGTCCACCCTGTGATCCACCTCTTTTCTATATTCCTTATGACCTCTCCTTCTCAGAAGCAGGTCCGGATACAGCTCAGTGATGCCCCTAATAAGCAGGTGGGTGTGCTTGTCCTTGCAAGCCCATCTCCAAACGACCCACTTCCTCCCTCCTGCCACAGTCATTAGCTGCATGGGTTGGTTCTAACTGTTTGAAACTGCTAGGTTGACCTTCCTGCCATTAACTATTAGTGTCCACTTCCAGTGATTCCTGCTGCAGTCAACAGCTCGTAGATGTGAGCAGAATGAAAATGATCAGTCTGTGTACGGCCACTGATTACTTCAGTCAGTGCTGTTTGAACTGACCCAGCCATAGTGAAAACATCAACACAACATAGACTGGGAGAGAGGATAGATTACATTTGACAAATATCTGTGACATTAAATGGGTTTGTAGGGATGGTGAAGATAGGAGCAGTCAGACCCAGGGTGTAGTGCAGAAATGAGTTTAATGATGATCTCAAGGTTCACAAAACCAGGAAGCACAAGTGAGCAATGAGACATGAACACAGACTCAGGAAGGGGAACAAAGACTTCACATAGGCAAGGATCCGGCTGGGCACAAGAGACACAGTTGAGCTGGGAACAATCTGGGGGTAGACACGACAACACAGGGACTAAATTAACTGAAAACACACAAATCCACATCCTCACAATTTGCTCATGATAATGATTTATTTCAACTTAACTTTGACTCTCTATCAGCTTGTGTGCTCTAGCTGGTGTTTAGTTTTAATGGCCCATCTCACACTGCTTTGCAATTAGAAACAATGGATTGCATGTGATATGCTCACAGTATGTCCTATTAAACTTCTTGAATATATCCAAAGATCTTTGGAATCTAAAAATGATAAATATCACCCTTGCTGAAAGGTGATATTTATGAGATGAACCGACAATGTTCATCTCATTGTCGGTTCGCAATGAGATGAACGATCTTTACATCAATACTTGCCGACTCAACTCACTAAAAACACAGTAACACAGTGTTGTCTGACTCACTTTGTTTTATTGTCAGATTAAAGATTTGGTGTAAGAAAAATCTGATCCCATTGGATGAGATGTAGAGTGGGATTCTTTGGAAGGTCTTCTTGTGTCTGAAACAAGAAAACCTTAGACAAATCAGATATCTATATGGAAAGAGCTGTAAAATATGGAAAGCAATTTCAGCCAAAATTGAATAAATAAATAAATAATGGGCTTCTTTATTCCTATTTATAATTATTCATTTATACACTTATTTATTAATTTATTTATTTCCACATTCATTTTTGCCTGTCCTTTTCATTTCCTTATTTCCTTTATTGATTTATCTTCTATTTTCCTTATTCCATCCATCCATTTTCTTCCGCTTATCCGGGATCAGGTCGCGGGGGTGGTGGCTTAAGAAGGGAGGCCCAGACTTCCCTCTCCCCCGCCACTTGTTCCAGCTCTTCCAGGGGTATCCCAAGGCGTTCCCAGGCCAGCTGGGAAACATCGTCCCTCCAGTGTGTCCTGGGTCTTTCCTGGGCCTCCTCCCGTAGGACATGCCTGGAACACCTCACCAAAGTCTGCCAATCCAGGGGAACTGCCCCCGATGTCCATGCAATATTGCTGAGTCGCGTCAGCCAACACAACCCTACAACATCCAGAGCCATAAGGAACCCAGGACGAATCTCATCCACCCCCGGAGCCCTGCCACCGAGGAGCTTTTTAACCACCTCAGTGATCTCGTCCCCAGAGATTGGAGAGCTCTACCTAGAGTCCCCAGGCTCAGCTTCCTCAATGGAAGGCATATTGGTGGGATTGAGGAGGTCTTCGAAGACAAAGTCGATCATCGAACTGCGGCCTAGGGTATCCTGGTACCAAGTGCACATATGGACACCCTTATGCCTGAACATGGTGTTCGTTATGGACAATACGTGGTGAGCACAGAAGTCCAACAACAGAACACCACTCAATTCGGATCAGGGGGGGGGGTTCCTCCCAACCACTCCCCTCCTGGTCTCACTGTCATTGCCCACATGAGCATTGAAATCCCCCGGCAGAACAAGGGAGTCCCCAGGAGGGGGACTCTCCAGTATCCTCTCCAAGGACTCCAAGAGGGGTGGGTAATCTGAACTGTTCAGCCCTTAAGCACAAACAACAGTCAGAACACTCCCCCCACCCATAGGTGGAGGGAGGCTAGCCTCTCATTCACCAGGGTAAACCCCAAAATACAGGCGCCAAGATAGGGGGCAACATCCCCATCTTGGTGCCTGATGCCAAGTCCTGCCTGGCGCCTCTCACCGTGGGCAACGCCAGAGTGGAAATATATCCAGCCGCTCTCAAGAAGACTGGTTCCAGAACCAGAGCCATGTGTCAAGGTGAGACCGACTATTTCCAGCTGGAACCTCTCAACCTCACACACAAGCTCCGGCTCCTTCACCACCAAAGAGGTGACATTCCACGTCCCAAGATCCAGCTTCTGCAGCCGAGCATCGGCCCCCTCCGTCGTCCACCACACATCCAGTACTGCACCCGACCCCTTTGGCCCCTCCCACAGGTGGTGAGCCCATGGGAAGGGGGACCCATGTCTCCTCTTCGGGCTGAGCCCGGTCACCATCGTACCCCACCTCCAGGCCTGGCTCCAGAGTGGGGCCCCCGTGACCCACATCCGGGCGAGGGAACACTAGATCCATTGTTATTGATCATCATAAGGGCTGCGCTTAGTCTGGTTTCTTATTAATTTATCATTTTCTCATTTTCCTTATTTGTTTCTGCTTCATTATGATAATGAGGAGCGGTGGTGTCTTCAGGCTACAACTTCTCCCAATTGGTTGGTTAGCATCACACTGTGCGTTGCTTCAAGAAAGATGGCGACCTACCAACAGTTTATCAGTGAGCTGGAGCTTGGCAACTTTATTAGAAAACTGTTATAACTCCTGACTTTCTTATTTTTTGTGTGGAAGCTCAGACAGAACATGTTTTTCAGCTAGTTCCTCTCAAGGACTCAGAGGTTCACTGTCAGGATTTTCATACTTTGGACCAAACTGATAAATGAAAACGGAAATTAGCCTCACGCTTTTTAAACTTTTGACATAGCAATAGCTGCAGATTTAAGATGAAAGTTTGATTCTTAACTTTAAAAATTATAATTAAACATTGCAGTTATTTCTCAAAGAAAGAGTTTTAACCCTTCGGTGGTCTTAAGAGGCAGGATCATTTAGACCCTTTGAGTTTTTTTACTCTGTTTGAGGTCCGTGTGAGCTTTTACAAGGGTTCTTTTTGTGTAGTTTGGAAAATTGACAGCCCGACGGAAAAACAGACTAGACTGGACTGTTCCATTCAAAGGGTGTGTCCACCTACACCAGTCTTTCTCAGACTGTGGTCTGCAGAGGCCCCCTAGTGGTCTACCCAGCAGAAGAAGACAGCAGAGCTCTACTTGTGTTTCCCTGTTGCTCATTTCCCCCCCAGGAAGCAGGGCACTAAAACACTGAAACTAAAACTGAATTGACGTCCAGATGATTTTGTGCTTTCAAACCCTCAATTAAGCCATTGTTGACAGTGATTCCACTGAGTGTCTGAATGTGCTGTCTTTCTTAGCCGTTCAGCCTGCAGTGGGTTTAAACAATGAGTGTGTGTGTTTCAGGTGACCCGGACTTCCTCTGAGAGCATCACTTCAGTTCCTGCATCCAGTGCCTCTGGCTCGCCCAGCAGAGTCATCTATGTAAGACTGCTCACTGGACTGTAGCTTTAATATGTTCTAAAAAGTTATTTTTGTGTCGTTTGAACAAAGTAAGAGCTGGTTAAAAACATTCTTCTTGTTTTCTGGTTGCTAGGCCAAACTAGGAGAGGAGATGCTGGACTATAAAGACCTGGCAGCACTTCCAAAGACAAAGGCTATCTATAACATCGACAGGCCTGACATGCTTTCCTACTCTCCTTATATCAGCTACCCATCTGAGGAGAGGCACTATGGAGAGGTACGATACTTTCT
Source organism: Alfaro cultratus (assembly GCA_903066825.1). Taxonomy (NCBI): domain Eukaryota; kingdom Metazoa; phylum Chordata; class Actinopteri; order Cyprinodontiformes; family Poeciliidae; genus Alfaro; species Alfaro cultratus. Next base: position 1,796 of record CAEFZX010011836.1, on the reverse strand, counting down.
TTCAATTCACAGATCATTTTTTGTTGTTCCAGAGTGAATATTGAATTCAAAGGCCATTTTGCCATCATTACACATCAAATTATTGATTGTTTCATAATTATGTTTCAAAAGCAACTCTAAACATGTGGGATTTTAGTCTAGATTTAAAGGAACTCAGTGTGTCGTCAGTTTTCCAGTTTTCCAGAGGTTTGTTTGTGCATAGAAGCTGAATTCTGCTTCTCCATGTTTGATTCTGGGGATGCAGAACAGAATCAGAAGACCTGAGATGTCTGGAAGATTAATAAAAACAACAACAGATCTTTAATGAATTGTGGTGATAAACCGTTCAGTGATTTATAAATGAACAGTATTTTAAAGTCTATTCTCTAAGCTATAAGGAGTAAGGACTTTAGAACTGGGTGGTGTGGAACAGCTGCAGCTGGAGGATTGATTCTCTATGCCAGGGGTGGGCAATCCTGGTCCTCGAGGGCCGGTGTCCTGCAACTCTTAGATGTCTCCCTGGTCCAAGACTCTTGAATCCAATAGCTGAATCACTTCCTAAGTGCAGTCAAGTTCTCCAGAGTCCTGCTAATGAACTCATTATTTGACTCAGGTATGTTGAAGTAGAGATACATCTAAAAGTTGCAGAAGACCGGCCCTCTAGGCCTGGAGTTGCCCACCCCTGCTCTAGGCAGACAGGTAAAGACTCTGTTGCAGTAATCAATGCAACTAAAGATAAACACATGGATGAGTTTCTCTAGATCTTGCTGAAACATAAGTCCTCTGATCCTGGAAAAGCTCCTCAGATGATAGAGGCCGACTTTGTAACTGTCTTTACAAAGTCGGCTGTGACTCTTATGGTTCAGGTAGGAGTTCATCACTCCATCCAGATTGACTGCTGGTTTTTATGTTTACTGAATATACAAGGAAAGACAGAACAAGGCAGGACAGGGTAAGGCAGGATGCAAAAGGCCAAGGCAAGGCAAGATACTTTACATGATGTGAACATAAAACTGCAAAAACAAGCATTAAGCATTATATTTTCTCAAATGTTATGAAATATTGGGATGAAGAAAAGAATCAAGCAGGGGTTTATGAGTCTGAATAAAAAGAATGAAGACCTTAACTTAGCGTTTAATGTGTGAGTGGAGAAGTTTGATAATGGAGTTGGCTATTTATGTAATTCTGGGCACTTTGGTGTGTTCTGGTTGCGGAGAAGTTGGTCATTTGGTTCAAAAATTTTCTAGAAAAAATACCCTATTAATAATTCGCAGCAAACCCCAGATGAGGGAGAGAAAAACACCGAAACAAGCTGAAGCCAAAGATTCAGAGAGTGCACTGACCAAAGAAACAGAAGGGTAAACCTCTGACAAGACCAGTCACAGCGAAAAAGAAGTGCATGAAAAATGTGTGCTAGAGCTAGAGGATGGAGAACGTCATGCAAACACTCATAGATTCACACAGAAGTGCAGGAACAGAACCATGTGGAAGAGCAGAGTTCACTAACGTCTCATCACAGAAAAAGAAAAACAGATTAAATAAAGGATACAGGAAGCAGTGAAATTCTGGAGCAAGATGGTTTTGAACTTTCTGTAAAAAGATGCCATGGCTCAACACCAACTCCACAGAGCAGCAATAGAAGAATATATATTGTATATATAATGTGTGTGTGTGTGTGTGTATATACCAGTGCTTCTCAAATCCAGTCCTCAGCCCCCCTGCTCTGCATGTTTTAGATGTGCCTCTATTCCAGAACAGCTGATTCAAATGATTGCATGACCATCAAGTGCTGCAGAAGCCTGTTAATCACCCACAGA
>CAEFZX010011835.1:0-36423 GCA_903066825.1 Alfaro cultratus | reverse complement strand
CTCTTCTTAGCAGTAGCATGGTAAATTTTAAATGGTTTTTAATATTTAACTGAGTGACATGGATAGAGTAATAGGACGTTATTTTATTCGACAGATTTTGTCTTATATATATTTATATTTATATATATACATTTATTTATTCCTTATTGTGCTGACTGTGATGTGTTTGTCTTGTGTGTCTTTGTGCCACTACCAAAGCAAAATTTAAATTTTTATGTAAGTTTAATGGACAATAAAGAAGTTTAAAGTCTAAACAGGCGGATTTTTAGTCTAGATTTAAAGGCATTCAGTCTTTCAGCTGTTTTGCAGTTTTCTTGAAGTTTGTTCCAGATTTGTGGTATATAGAAGCTGAAAGCTACTTTTCCTCCTTCGGTTCTGGTTCTGGGGATGCAGAGCAGACCAGAACCAGATGACCTGAGAGTTCTGGAAGGTTGATAGAACAATAGCAGATCTTTAATGTATTGCGGTGATTTATAAATTAACAACAGTACAGTCACAGTTTCATGTTATTAAAGAATTTTAAAACTTTGACCAAATTCTGTCTTAGATTAATTAATAAAAAATAATTTAAAGGAAGCCAACACAAACACCTAGAGGTCAGAAGAAGTTGTATTATTTGTTATTTACATTATAAAAAGTATCAGTATTGGCCATTCTGTCCATACTTAGTTTTTAATCTATACAAAATTAAGCTGGAACAGAGCAGCTCTAACTCCTGCCCTCAGGGAGGGGCTTCAGGGCAATAAAGTCAAGAACAAACAGACTGAAAAACAGTTTCTACCCAAGAGCTGTTGATGCTTTGAACACAACTAATCCATCTAAAACCTGATCATATTTATTTGTTTATTTAGTTCATTAATTAACTAAGTAATTAATTAAGTAATTACTTAGTTAATCTTAACATCCCAGTTGTTCTGTGTTTCTTCAAGAGTTGCTCTTTTTTAAATGTCTTTGTGCTTTATTCATGTACAATGACATTAAAAGAAATTCTGATTCTGAAGATAAATGTGGGTAACCATGGCAACCAGTGAGTGAATAAGGGCTGATCTGGTTCTTTCTGCAGTCAAGTTGCACGTGCATCCTCTGTGTTTACAAACTCAACATGAATATAATCTTTTAGTTCTTGCCCTGAGGAGATGATAATCTTCGAACCTACTAAACTATTTAGCTTCAAATGTATTTTTATGTTGAGACGGTGGGGGCTGTTGTCGGTAGCTTTTGAATGTAACCAATAAAGTCACTTGTAGTCAAACAACTTTATTAGTTTGATTACTTTAAAAATCAAGTAATCAAGTTACTCTTTCAGGGTAACTTTGGTGTTCCTGTGAGATCCAGTGTGTAAACTCTGCTGTCCCTCCTGCTGTCAGATCCTGGACTCTGAGCTGTTTGAGCTGATGCAGCAGAATGGAGACTACACACACTTCTACTTCTGCTACCGTTGGTTCCTGCTGGACTTCAAACGAGGTAAAGGCTCCACCTCACTGCATGCTTTAGCTCACTGAGGTGGACTCTTCTTCTGAACAGCTGAAACCAGATGATGACACAGACTGTATGGAGAGTCTGACTGGGACCAAAGGCCACATGAGGGAGTGGTATGTTTGAAGAGGCCCTTAAAATAAACCCTCACATTGTTTTTGTTTTTATTTAATTTACATCACATGTGAATTAATTAGTCAAAAGCGGAATACATTTTATGACTCTATGTATTTTAAAACTGACATATGAAAAAAGGGTTGTACTTTTATCCATTGCAGATAAATATCTGCTGTATTCATATGTCATCATTAGGAGGGAAATTTAGACATACAGTGTATACAGAAAGTATTCAGATCCTTTTAAATGTTTCACTCTTTGTTTCATTGCAGCCATTTGCTAAAATAAAAAAAGTTCACATTATTTCTCATGAATGTACACAGCATCCCATCTTGACAGAAAAAAACAGAAATGTAGAATTTTTTTGCAAATCTAGTAAAAACGAAAAACTGAAATATCACATTGTCATAAGTATTGAGACTCTTTGCTCAGTATTGAGTGGAAGCACCTTTACTTTTTGTATTTCAGTGGACAGCCCAAGATGGACACAGAGCTCCTTGCATGTAAATGTCTCTCAATGGTAAATGCAAATGAACTGTGACTATAAAAGTTGGTTTGCGGTCTAAGAGAGACATTTTAATTATTGATTTGAAAGGTAATGTATGTACATTTTGGGAGAAAATATACATACATTACCTTCTGAACTCTTCTGGACCACTGGTAATTTTATGTATTTTTCTTTGGGCTGCGTCTTTTGGCTTCATTGAAGTTATTACTATAGTTAAGAGAATCAATCAGGAAAAAAAATAAATAAATTGCCCAGTTGTCCAACCTTAATATATGTGTGCTCGTGTGTGTGTGTGTGTGTGTGTGTGTGTGTCTGTGTGTGTGCGTGTGTGTGTGTGTGTAGAGCTTCTGTATGAGGATGTCTTTGCAGTATGGGAGGTGATCTGGGTGGCTCCCAGGATCTCGTCTCGCCACTTCGTTCTCTTCCTGGCCCTGGCGCTGGTTACGCTGTACCGTGAGATCATCATAGACAACAACATGGACTTCACTGACATCATCAAGTTCTTTAACGGTACAACGTGTTATTCACATTTCTATCATCAGGGAATCGTTCTTTTATTTCTGTTAATATTACTATAGAGTACAACACTCTTTGGACAAATGTCAAAAACCTCATTTAAAGGCTACGTTGTTATAAAACAACATACTCCAGTCCTGAGAAATGTGCAACTGAATCTGTTAATTTAAAAATGTACAAAATATGGGGCGTGCGGTGGTGGCGCAGGGGTTTAGCACGCCCCACGCTTGGAGGCCCTAGTCCTCGACGCGGACGTCGCGGGTTCGACTCCCGGTCCCGGCGACCCTTGCCGCATGTCTTCCCCCCTCTCCCTCCCCCTTCCTGTCAGCCTACTGTCGCGAAAAAAATGCGAGCCACTAGCGCCGCAAAACAACTCTTCGGAGAAAAAAATGAAAAAAAAAAAAAAAAATGTACAAAATACGCATGTCTATTTGAGCATTAAATTTACAATAAGTGACAATAAAAAACTGAACAGAAAAGATGTACAGATACTAGCATGGATGTAAACACGTATTGAGTTTGTTGGGGTAACCAGAAAAATGTTAGGAAGCAGCAGTCTGCTACTACAGAGTCAGAGCAGGTCATAATTATGAAATTATGAGACGTTTTTGTTTGAGCTGCATTTTTAAAATGATGTTCAAAATAGCAGGCATACAAAATAAAATTCACATAAAAACAAAACAAAACAAAAATAATTTATGCACATAAGTTAATACCTTATAGAACCATGTTTTGCTGTAATGTGGTGCGTGTCACTACTGTACTATGTCTGCAGGTATAAAGACTGAAATAATAATATAATCTCAGTTGGGTTGGATGGAGAGCCCTTTAAAAGTCTTGCCATAGAATTTCAGTAGGATTCATATACAGTACATTAATGTAGTTGGATCTAAACCTTTCTAGTGAAGCTATGTCTGTATGTTTAGAGTCATTATCCTGCTGGCAGCTGGTAGTACATCCTCTCTGATCAGATGCCCTGTCCCGAACCGCCTTTCCGGCGCCCTCTGCCCCCTCCATGAAGTTGTTGATTGGAGAGGGTGTGTGGGAGGGACTGCATTAGGCACTATCGACATTCACATCCTCCAGGTGTAAGGGAGTGGTTATTTGAAGGCCCATTCCGCCCCCTGCAAGATGCTGGCCTGGGCAGTTGCCCATGTCACCCATATCACAAACCACCAATGGTTAAAACTGTCACTATGTCATGACAGTATGTTTACTGACAGATTCTACTATTTCCATCTGAAGACATGCACTGTCCCGACAGAAAACAACCAATCAGATCCAGGAGGAGGGTCTTAGTGCTGTCAATCATCCTTATGTAGACGCTGCTAAATGTGCAGATAGTGAAGAAACAACTTACAATTACAGGAAAACCGTTGATCAGCCATCATTGGTGGCCATGCTAATTAGCTTTAGCATTCGCAACAGTCTCTGCTAGCTGCAGCAAAGCAGAGAAGAAAGGAGAGAGGCGGTGAGCAGTGCCACACGAAGTGATTGACAGCACTAAGACCCGCCTCCTGCCTCTGATTGCTTGTCTCGAGTTAGCAGCGGGAGGAGGTGGAGGACCTCATTGGTTTTCGCAGATTATGTTTCTCATACCATAATAAGACAGTGACAGTTTCAACAAATGCCTAAAAAATATTTTTTTTAAAGTTACATACTGCAGATTTAGGGCTAACGGTTGCACATTTTTTTCTAAACAGGTTGAATACCCAACACACTTTTCTAATATTTTAAATGCTAACAATTTGGGAAAACCGTATATCATTTTTCCTCATAATTTCTGACTTCGCTATGCTGGTCAATCAAATAAATTATATTGGAATTTCTGGTTGTTGCATGACAACATGACAAAATTGTTTCTGGAAGTGAGTGCAGTAGGGATGTTGTTGGAACTGCTGTTGCTTGAACCAGCTGCACAGGATGTTTACATGTGTCTTCTTCGGCAGAGATGGCAGAACGTCACGATGTGCAGCTTATCCTGCGGATGGCACGTGAGCTGGTGCACAAAGTCCAGTCTCTGATGGACAACAAATAACTCTACAAGGGATAACTGGGAGGACTGGGAGTGAGTGTGCAGCCTGGTGTTGGAGGCAGTTTCCTGCCCTCCACACATCCAGAGCTGGCTATAGGGGTCCAAATGAAAATCCCAAAGGAGGTCCTATTGGAGGTCCCAGTGAAGGTCCCCGTTGGGGTCCCAGAGGGAGCTCCAGTGGGGGTGCCAGTAAAGGTTCCTGTGGGGGTTCCAGTGGAAGATGGGGAGCGTCACATGACTGCTTGGCTCTTGCGTTCTGTTTACATGTTCCTTCACCTGGAATGCACATGGTGTCTGTTCAGACTTTTGGATTTGTCTGCATGCTAGTGAGTTAAATCACACTGTGAACGCATTCTGCAGCCCCCCAGTCTTACAGTGTGTGTGCATGAGAACACACACATCGTTCTGGCTCTTCTCCCAGAGTCCCCTCCTTTTACTGACTCTGGAACTCCCCATTTGGGAATCCAGCAAAGAAAACTCAAGCTCCGTCCGTTTGCCTAACATGTTCCTCAGTGCAGCGCTACAGGAGGCCACAAGAGAGCAGGATTTACACACAACATTATTGGAGGAGCAGAAGACTTTGCCACGAAGATGCTTTCATCAGTGACCAAATGAACTGTGCCAACTACCTTTTCTCGAGTGCTTTTACAAGCATATGTGTTTTTAGCTGTTCGCCACCTTTTTAACGTTTCTTTCATTGTAACCACAAATGTTGCCTTTTATTGACAGCCCAAGGTACTTAGATGCACTTTTCTCCTAGAGTATCCTTAGTGGTGCTTATGAAGGCTGCATCCAACTTGCCGGAGGCACGAAGTGGCAGTGGATGAATTGCAGCCAGTTTTCCTGCACATGGCGTTATGTGTTTGAAGCATGTGTGGAACAAACCAGAACAGCACAACCATAAAGGGAAAAGCACACAGACTTCATTTCTCTGGTGGGTTGCTAAAAGGGGTTGGGGATGAGTTAGGATGAACATAGTGATACAATTTCCACAACTGACTGGATGAGTTCAGTTGTGCCTATGTTCAGCTGTCTTTGGTCAAGAGGTGGGATCCACCCTGGACAGGTCGCCAGCTCATCGCAGGCTAACATAGACACACAGAACAAACTCACATCCAGCCCAAAGGGCAATATAGAGAGAACAGTTAATTAAACAGTAATTTTTTTGGACTGTGGAAGGAAGTTGGATAAAACCCATGCATTCACAGGGAGGACATGCAAACTCCACACAGAAAGACCCCAGGATGTGTTTTCCCCTGATCCAGCATGCAGCTGCTTGATCAGAACACGTTTTAAAATGATTTGATGATTCGCCCAGTCTGTTCTAAGCTGCATTTCCATTACAAATTTACACATAACTTTTGTCAATACTCCGCTAATGTCAAAAAACCACAATTGTCAATTGCTGTTTCAATTAAATAAGCGTTATTGAAATCCCACATGAAGAAGTTTGTTCACTCAGGAAGTCATTTAAAAACATGCTGTGCCACCATTCTCCAGCTTTCTGTATTCTTCATCTTCATGGATTGTACCAGTGGCAACATGTAATGTCTACTTCGCACATGACTTTCTGAGTTCTGGTATTCTTGTTTCCTCCCATAATCCCCTAAACATCCGAGGTAGATTACTTGGCGGTTGCTTGGCGACTACTGGGCTCTCCAGTGTGAGGGAGTGTGTGGTTGTTCCTGAACTGGCTCTGTGATGGTCCTGCTACCTGTTCAGGTTGACTCCGCCTCTCACCCAGTCACTGCTGGGTCTGGCTTCAGCCCTGCTCCACTAACCAGGTTTACATGGGTATGCAAAAAGAATTAAATATTTAAACTACACCAGCTGTTTTAAGGCACAAACAACACAGCTATTCATTGTATCATCGCTTCTAAATTCTGGTCTTTCCATTTTTTTTAATTTTTTTTTCAAAATTTGTTGCTGCTTTCAAAGGACAACAGTCACTTAGTGTCAGAAATATCTGGAGAAAAATGTGTATTTTATGACTTTAATGAAGCGTAACAACAGAAGTTCAAAGGAAGAGGAACTCTAGACTTTTAAGTTTTAAACTGGGAAGAATAGTGCTGTGATCTGAAGACACCGTGCTGTCATTAAACTTGCTGCATCAACAATCCTGTCTGGAAAAAGTGGCTGCAATTGTTCAGTTGGAATTTAATAACCAGCCTAAATAAAAAAGCCAAAAAAAAAAAAATCTGTTTGCATTTTACTGATTCAGATCTTAAAATTCCAGAGAAGGCGTAATTTCCTCTGCATCTGGTGACTCGGTGTTGTAGGAGGCTAGTGTGAGCACATTTTTTTCTGGCTCTGGAGTAAACCAGGGGGCCTTTTTGATACAGTTTCCTCTCCACACCATCAGTGTGACCCTTCTCAACATGTCCAACATGGCTGCATTTTTCTGGTCATCCAGCATGGACCTCCACCTGTGATACAAGTGCCAAGAGTCTTCCCCAAACCCTGAAATGTACTGTAGTCATCTGGCTCTCTGATGTTAGTCTGATCCCAAGAACAGGTGGTGGTGTGGATGTACCTTGCCACAGCGCCTGCTTCTTCTCCCTCATGGCGACTGAGGTTCAGGTTGAGGGAGGTAGGAAACGGACGTCTGTGGCAGAACTTCTTCCATTCAGGACATTGTGTACCAAAGCCTTCAAACAGCCCCCTCTGTGGCATGATGACAATGTGCAATTTCATACTGCATCTTGAAGACTGACTGTTTACTATGTGTGTAAAATATTTTTGGAAATAGTGTTCTTGAATTCTTAACTACTTGTGCAATTTCTGTTGTTTGGGAATCCAAAGTCTATATTGCTTGTACATACATATGAACCAAAAGCCCAATTATTTGTATTCAAACTGAACATATATAAATAAATATATAAATCTATAACTTATTTTCAGATCTATTTTTCTGTTGGTTCTAACAGCACTAATGGGAGGTGTATACTGTGCAGAGATGCAGAATGTGTGCAGACTGTGTTATACGTTGACTGTTAAGTGTTCTCTATCAATGTTGTGCACTGACTTTAAGATTTATAATTATTTAGAGAGCTAACGATGACTGCATTGCCAAACATATATTGGTCAGGATGTATCATTTGCCTTGAATGTAACGTGTTATTAAAGAAGAGGTGGTTCATTAGTTTGCTGTTCTTTTATTTCAATAAAACCTGAAACGATGCTGCAATAATGGAAACGGAACAAAACTGTCTGGTGTTTTAAGGAATGTGAACTAACTGCATTAAATATGTTCTGATTGATTTATTCATTATAAGACAGATAAATGTTTTCAGCAAACTTATTCACAAAAAGAAGGGTGTTGGACGCAGCTTACACAATATTGCAAAAAGTGAGGATAAAACTAATATTTAAAAATAAACATGAAAGCAGACTGTATGAGTTGTACGTATGGATGCATTTGACTGCAGAGGTGGCTTATCTTGGACTGGCAATGATTTAATCTGAAAGTTTTAAAAACAGACAATAAGCCAACTCTGGGCCAGGCCACGCCTTGGAATGGAGCAGAGAAGTCTGCTCCAATATTTTTTATGCACATCGTTGAAATTTAACAATAAAAAAGTTTAAATAACTTCCTCAATTTTAGTGGGGCTTCTATAGGACATCCAAGGCTGCAGTTATTGAACCTCTTTCAGTCTGAGGCAGCTCCAAAGTCTAAAAAGCATTTAAAATGCAAAACTTTTCAACAATATGACAAAAGATTTCATGAATCTCAAGCTGGTAGTTTTTTTTCTTCTCTAATTAAAACTTATTAAAGTTCGGGAGAGGTTATCTGTATCCCATCTGATAATGATAATGGCTAATCTTCACTAGTAGCAATGTGAGCCTGCACAATATGTTGAGTTTTATCATAGAGGCAAAGCCCACACTGCTGTGGTGGAACACGTTGGTTTAAGTATGATATATGCAGTGCTCACCCTGACTCTTCTAGAAAGAGTTGAGCTTGTAAATGCTGCTGCCTGGTGGGAATCTGCAACCTGCGGCCCTTCAATGGCTCTTACAAAACAAAAAAGGAAATGATTATGACCATGCCTGCAACAAGAAATGATCATTCTAGGGTTTTTAAATTCTTATGCAATATCTGCATAGAATATATGCAACAGATTTTTAAAAGAAACTAGCTTCAAACTATGCAACTGAACTTTCTTTACTTTCCATACTTATAGAAAAGGCTCACCTCATTTTACAAAATAGTTTTTTTCTCTTTTGTACCAGAGGATTGATTTTAATTTAAAATAACCTAATAGGTAAATTAGTTTTTCTTTACTTTCATATTAAGTAAATATGAAAGTATTTTCTAAATATGCCTTACATATTCAGAAAATTGCCTTTTGTGGCTCTATGTGAGTTTTATTTTGTAACAGCAGGGGCAAAAGTGGCTCTTTGAATAGAAAGGTTGCTCTCTCTGTAAGGTCACTATGAAAATATGAACAAACCTAAAGGAGTAGGGCAAGTGAGTCAAAGTAAAGGCATGGGGGCAAAATCCAGCCCTCCATATGTTTCTCTGTGGCCACATAAATGTCACTGTCAAGAGAACAGTTTTGTGCTTAAATGCTATTTTATCAATCAAATCACATATTTTCCTGCATATTGCCATATTACATCCAAGTGAAAAGATTGATGACATCTTCAATATATATAAAAAAGCAACAATCAACAGACAGACATTTTTTTAAAGCATCATTTATCACTTCCCATACATTAAAATAAACAGTACCCATGGCATTGCACAATAAAAAGGCATTAAAACAAAAATGAAACATTAAAATAAGTATTGCAGCTTCTCAAAGCTAATCCCCCCCATTCATATATACTGGTTTGATTTTAGATCACTGCAGTTTCTTATAACAGAATCACAGTTTTTTCTCTAAACATCCAGAGGTCGTTCCTACAAACTTGATGAGTTTGATGTGACACAAAATAACAATCAGCAGACATTCCATGGTGCTGAGAAGCGGCACATCTTCTCACGTTAAGGTACAACACTGAAGGCCAAAGGTCGTCCTGAAGCAGAGGAGGAAGAGCCGCCCACAGGAAAAGGAACCAGAGGAGAGTGCTTGTTTTTTAGCCTGGATCCACCCAGTTCTGGACAGAAACGCAGGAACAGAGTAAGCTGGACAGTTTGGTAAAACTCTAATTTACTCCACCAATAAAAATTGGAGAAACACAGACCCGGAGCTGTAGGAGTCTTTCTGTGTATGTAAACTGCTGAGGGTGACTTAGCTGAGCTCATCTGTCAGTGCTCATTATTCTGAGTTGCTTTCAGACTGATGACATATAATTTGAAATTCTAAAGAAAACCTTTACTGTCTGCCCAGCAGAGGGCGTTGCTGACTAGACTGAGAGGAGTTCAGTGACATCTCAATCAAGCAAGCAGGTATTCAAAGTTGTTCACTGATTAAATATTGGACAGGGACTTGTAAGGGTGGTATTATGTATTTTCCAGGCACAATGGTATTTTATAGCACAATCAAGTAACTGTTATCTTCACTTGTTATAATGCTGTATAAAAATGTTGTATCAAATATGACTTAAAAGAAATTTGACTTTATGCTGACACCTTAAAACTGGCCTCCGTCTCTTTGAGAAGCTCCTGTTCTGTCAGACACTCGGCCTTCAGCGACTGGGAGAACCCAGAAAGACCCTGGGCCGGGAATCGAACCCAGGACCTTCTTGCTGCAAGGCAACAGTGCTACCAACTACACCACTGTGCAGCCCTTTTTAACCATATTCTTGGAATTCAATCACAGGTCAAGAATGCAAACAGACCATCGTCAATAAAACTCTCTTGACTGTGTTCAGACATATAACCAATCTATTTAGAGAAAAGACAAGTTTTCATTTCAGAAGTTAACACATTCATTGCTGCTTGTGGTTATGACAAGGCATATATTACTTTAACATTATTTTTCATGAATTTCATGAATGAATAAAACAAAACTCCTTGAGCTCCAGACTGTGATGTCATCAGTATAAGACAACATATTCTTAAGGATATTTTTTTTAGAACTTTGAAGTAAAGAAGTTACAGTGTGTGAAAAGTCAGATCTGTGTGTTTGCAAACATTGCAGCATCTTTCACCATTAGGATCGTGTTGGTAGATGTGAAACTGTACCGATGTGCTGTGGTCCAGCTGTTCCTCTGCTTCTAACTGGGGTTGGGTCTCTCTGCAGACTTCTGCATCTGTGTAGAAGAACAAAGAGCTGCTCAGCTTCGAGCGCCAGCCCTGCTCTCAGTAGGGGAGGTGCAACCAGCAGCATGCTGCAACACCACACTCAGACACATTCAAACTGTTGAGTTGCAAACAAACAAACAAACAAACAAACAAACAAACAAACAAACAAGCAAAAAAGGCAGTTTGAAACAAAACATCATCATCAAACCACCAGCAGGGGTTAGACAAGTTCTAAAACCAAAATATAACACAAGAGGTAAATAAATCCTAAGCTTAACACTGAGAATAGAAGCAGTCATGGAGTTGACACCACAAATGAGCAACAGGCTACATTAGATGGTGACAGAGTGGAGAGCTGAATAACTGGAAGCAGATGGAAGAATTAAAACTGATCTTCCACACAGCCACATGGTCTAATTAAAATTAGGCTCTGACAATAAAAAAAAGATGAATCTGTGACAAGAAACAACAACAAAAGAGACAAATAGCTCAGCAACAGGCAGGAGTGTTACTGTACCTGTGATTGCTCTTTTAGGAAATCTGGGAGCTGAAATTCACCTTTATAGACCTGGAAAAACAAAGGGCTGGCTTTAGAACTTCACAGGACGATCAGCTCTGAATTGGACTAGTGATATGTAATGAGAAAAACAGTGACAAGTTGAGTGGGTTGTTTATCCTTTGCTAACTTCCACAATGGCTCTGGAGCAAAAAGAGGCTTAAAAGAAACAAGGAATCTGGGATGGACGGGGCAGAGACAGTCCACATCCCACAGGACGTCCCTATAATGTCTTCCTGGAGATGAAAACCTTGTTTTCTCCCTTTCTACAATAAACAAGAGCTGAGCTTCTAGAAATCTGGAGGCAGATTTCTAGAAGCTGCAGAGGTAAAAGCAGCAACTTATACTGCTGATTTCAATCATTTCTGAAAGAGTTTGGAGACAACATGGCCCACCATCTCCCATTTATCAAAAACTAATAATAATAAAAAGTGACATAAGGGCAAAAGCAAAATGAAAAGCACTTTGTCTTGTTAGCAAGTATTGTGACAAAGGTTATTCAGCATGGTCGTGTCCTCAAATCAGGACCTGACCGAATTCAATTTTAAGAGTCTATACAATAAAATGTTCTTATAATATAGATTCATAAAGCTACCTGAAGTAACTCAAACATCAAACATTATTCATGTTTGATGTTTGAATTTTCTCAACACAGAAGGAGTAGCTCCCTTACACATATGCTGGCCTTTACTAGTTTGAGCACTTTTACAGGACTTCAACACATCTTTCTGAAGCCTAACTTCTTACAGAAAAAGCAATGAAAAGATTAAAACAAGCTGCACTTGTTAATACAAGGAAAAAGCATTATCATGGAACAGGTTTAGTGTGTGTGGGCGTGTACGTGTGTGTGAGAGAGCTCTGTAGTTCCCAGAAGCAGCTCTGGGCTGGCTCAGAGCTGTCTGGCCTGCAGATGAAAAATGGCCCCCAGGAGAAAAAATAACTAAATAAATATCAGAAACATGTTCTCATTTCTCCTCCTTGGATCTTGAGAATCAGATTCTGTTCCACTTCTGGGCACTTCCAGGCCAAGACCCAAGCCAGCAACACAGCACGCAGGAGGATTAGCCACTGATTTAGTTTTGTGGGGAAGGTTTAATCAGCGACTCTCAGTAGGGGGCATAATGACTGAAGACCGCCTCAAGCCTGCGTGTGTGATTGCACTGTAGGCCCATTTTCAATAATTATTGTATCCGTCAGTGTTCACTTTCTACTCCTGGTGCAACACACACACACAAATGACAGACTTCTTCTGGTGCACCAGGTCTAATGAAGCACTGGATCAGTTTGGGTTCAGAAGAATTCTCCAGAACCAAAGATGCAGATCAAAGGCCTGCTGTCACGTCTGCTTCATGGGATCCTGCGACATAAAGCCAGGTTTCCTCTTTTCTGCAGGCTCTGACCTCCGGATCCATTACTACTGAAATATGCACTATAAATGGTTCTGAAAGAGGGATATTCATAAGGTGCTAATATATGGTTTCTTGTATTGATGGACAGAACACAAGCTGATTCTCAGACTGCACAGGCTGGCTCAGTCCCCACCCTGAGGGCACAAATGTTGCATTGTCTTATTTTCCCCTCATCTTGCCACTGCTGAAGAACCACAGAAGCTCTGCTCTCCTGATGGAAGGGCAGCACCATCCAGCCCCTTCCTCTTACTTTGGACCTCAACTCAAAAATGGAATTTTTTTTGTGTGATTTACTGGTAAAAATAAAATAAAATATTGTGACTTATTTTTATTCTTTTAGCACTGACTGGTTGGTTCAGATTTTTTTGGTTTTGAACAAAAACGAAATCAGTAACAAAACTGATCCCTACTAACTGTAGGTTAGGGATGCACCAATCTACTTTTTTAAATTTTCAATACCTGAGTTTTGATCACAGCCAATACCGATACGTTCTGATGAAACATTTCTTTTTTTTAAACCCAGACCCATTTCTATCAATTAAATTTAGCTATTGCATTTATTCCTGATTAAGTTATTTTAAATTAAATAAAAATAACAATAGCGGTTGATGTATGAAGAGCATCATAAGCAAGTTAAGTCATAAAAAACAAAGAACAGCTCTCACTAACTGAGAATTCAGTCTTACCATTCATGGCATAAAGTCATTCAACAGAACTGAATGGCACCTGAACTTCACATCACTACTCTCAACAGGTATGAGTAATCTAGTTAGAAATATACATTTTTGGAAGTTTTCAACTTTTATTTGTCCAACAAGGATATGAGATTCTGTGTTGTTAGCTGGCCGGGGAACAGCTTGGAAATTCCTTAAATAACTAGAAGAAAACAATAAATACAACATGTTAGGAAATGTTTTCTTTCACCCTGATGAAAATCCAACATAATTCTTTTATCTTAGGTGTTACAGATGCAGTTAGTGAGCATGGCGTCCACCACTGATCAGCGCCTCGTCACTGTCATATCGCACTTAGCACAGCTGCAGCAGTGCAGACCCAGATCAGGCAGACCCAGAGCTGGGTGCCGGTGGCCCGTTACATATCACAATGGTGTTCTAAAACAATAAAACTTCTGCAACCCACTCAGAAAGACTGAATAACATTCCTGCAGATATGAGTTCCTCCAGCCATATAAGCAGTCCTGGCATTGTTTTTTTTTTTTTTTTGTCACAAAACAGTCATTTTTCTAAAGCCATAACAGGGAATGGCACCAACACTTTATTTTGTTAGTTTCTCAATAACTTTGATTATGTGTGCCTGACATAAATTCATGTTTATAACAGGTGTTATGTTTATGACAGTGTCATGTCACACCTTCAAATAAAATGTTACAGAGCATTATAACACTGTGTAGGAAAATAGGTAATCTTATAACATGTAGTATTTTAATTAATATAAATAAATATGTTACACTTTGTTGATATACACTTTAAGAATAATCCGGAAGTATTTTTTCAGCACATGGACAAATGAGCCAAAGGTACGAATCGTGCTTTCAGAACAGATTGCGCAGTGACAGGCACATTGTCCCCGATACCTGATCTAGAATTTTTTTCAATATTGGGACAATACAGATTCTAACATCGGATCGGTGCATCTCTACGGTCAGCCTGAACAATACTGGTTCTATATGGTTGAAAAAAAGTTAAAAAAAATAAAAAGATTTGCCTTGCTACAAGTTTAAATGTGTTGCAAAAGTATGCATTACTTTTATTACATTCTGACACCTTAAAATTCAAAACTAAAATGCTTCATAGGTTACAGTTGCAGGTATTTGGGGCCAAGTTGAAACTGGCCACTTTTCCATAGAGGCCACATTTGTGCCATACAGAAATGGCGCAAATGGGCGTGCCGTGGTGGCGTAGGGGTTAGCGCGACCCACATTTGGAGGCCTTGAGTCCTTGACGCGGCCGTCGCGGGTTCGACTCCCGGACCCGTTGACATTTACCGCATGTCTTCCCCCCTCTCCTTACCCCCTTCCTGTCAGCCTACTATCAAAATAAGGGACACTAGAGCCCTCAAAAAGCCCCCTAGTGGGGGGGGGGAAGAAATGGCGCAAATGTTCTGTTCTGCGTTTTATTCAGAGGTACATGAGTAAATAAGAGTGATAATAAATGCTGTGCAAACATTTACGTTTTTTTATTTGTAAATATTTTTTAAAAAGTCAGATTTTTCAGACTTTGTTTTAAATATTTTTAAAGTGTTCAATGACATCCATATAAATATAGACTGTGGAAGAACCACAGTGCTGGTTCTGTGGACTTCAGTGCAGCATTTGACTCTGTTGACTGACATATTACTGAAAGGACTGGAGAGTTGGGTAGGACTGTCTGGACTCAGGACTCAACTGGTTCGAATCTTACATAAAGAACAGGGATTTCTTTGTGTCAATAGGTAAGGTCTCATCGAAGTAGACAGTACCCCAATGTTCAAGCCTCTTATTTAATAACTATATGCTTCCACTGGCTGAGGCTATAACAGGAAACAAACAAACATAACTATACGAATGATACACAGCTCTACATTATGATGTCATCAAGTGTCACTGAACAGATGCTTAGAACATGTGGATGTGCCATACCTTTCTCCAGCTGAACAAAAAACAAACTGAAGTTATTATCTTTGGCCCTAAAGAGGAACAATCTAGAGTTATAACTGAAGCTGTGTGTTATTTATTTATTATTATTCAAAATCGAATGCTTTGAAATTGGGCCTCCTGTCTCCTCCTTAAGAAACTCCTGCTCTTTCTCAAGCTGCCTTCATGAAATCATCACAACATGGCTCCTCTATTAACCATTTAACAACATTTCACTGAAGTATTTCACTGAGAAGTAACTCCTTTGATGAGCTCAGCAAATGTGTTGTTCCACCAGGTGTTTGCTAATTGCTTCTGGCTAGTTTGAAGGAGCTGAGTTGACTCTGTTGACTGGCAGCTCTCCTGCTGCCTCACAGCGCAACAGGAGAGCTGCTCTGTGAGGCAGAAGCTCAGAAGCTTAGAAACTGCAGCTCTAAGGAGGAGCTGCACCTTGAAGGACGCTCGGTCGACCCAGAAGTTTTACACAGCTGAATGGTTGCCATGGAGATTAAAGAATTTCTCAAACATGCATGAAAGAATCAAAGCAACACTCTAGGTATGTTTTTGATGAGAAAAAAACAGAACATGATGTAAAGCTCAAAAAATACATAATACAGCTCCTTTAATGAAGATCTTTAGAAATTTGCCCAAATCAGTCAATTTAAGCTTGCTAATCAAGGTTCAGGTCAGCATGAGATGCTTTGGTCAATAATGTTGATTTATGCATCAACCTGAATGCTAAACAAACTGGGGTTATAAGCACCTCCATTTTCTGCTCACACTAAGCGTAAAGATGCAAACATATAAACAACAGGGTTTGGGAACAATTTTCTCCCCCAACATGGCCGTTTTTCTCAAGGCTTTTCAGTGTAAAAAGGAAATCCAAGAGCAAGTACTACTGAATTGAAATTGCTGATTTAAGAATTTAAAAATGATCCTAAAACTCTTAGCTGTGTGGATCAGAACATTCACATGGTACAAGTATAAGTACCGGTAAGCTAAAGCTTCAGCCTCAGCCTTGCCCAGTGACTCAGCTTCAGACTCAGGAGGGAACATGTGCCAACAGCCCAGTGCATTGGAGAAGCTGCCAGAGTCGACGTCCAACCAGGTACACACTACTCTGCTTCCATCCTCTGTGGGACGGAACTTGGAGAGGAGACATTAAACAAACTGCTTTTATTTTAAAAGCACAGTGAACACAGTTTAACTGTTCTGATTTCAGTTAGGAACAGGAGGGAGAAAGACGTTCCGCTAGACTTAAATATAATTATGCTAAAGGATCCATAATTTTTAAAGTGATAATCAAAACTTCCAAAAAATACAATAAATTGATGCTTTTTGTATGTTTGTCTTGATCCTGGCATCAAAAATCAAACATTTATAAAATGCACCATGAACTCATTTGATTTTGATTGGGGATGCTCCAATCAGTTTTTTTGCAGTCGATACTGATCACTCATGAGGGCCGATCACTGCCAATAACAGATACCAATCATATGGACTGGCTGTTAATTTTTTGATTTAGGTATAAATACTACTGGCTATCTAATCTAACAAAAAGGAGCTATAAAATCAACCTAATTTAGACAAAACATGGAAAAATCTTGCAAACACAATGCAGCAAGTGTTCAGGCAAAAGGACAACTGAAAAACCTGATATCAATAATAGAATATTTAATAAGTTCTCAAAAGCCTAAATTTGATTAGGCTGTTGAGAACACTGTCTGTAACAAATAATGTCAAGTAAAAAAGGAAACATTAAAAGTCAAATGCAGGTTACATTCAAATATACTATCATAAGTTATTAAATCAAAACAGCTAGCTGATTATTTGACTCTTGTTTTTGAGGTGGAGAGGGGGGCTTTCAAGATGCATCCTGCAGCTACATTGTGCCTGCATTTTTTTGTCTAAATTAGATGATTTTTATGGTTCCTCTTTGCCAGATCACACAGCATTTACACCTAAAGACAAAAATTAACAGCCAATCCAGGTGATCAGTGTCAGTGATCGGCAGGGATCGGTCTCATGGATGATCACTTTTGGAATCGGCAGGAAAAAACGTGATCGGAGCATCCCTAGTTCTCATTGATGTAGACACATGACAAAAATTTTATTTTGTTTGCAAAAAGAGCGGCTTCCAGCTCTCTATATTTCACTTGGCTGTAATATTATGCCCAGGTGAAAAATTAATTCATTGGGGTAGAAGAAATACATTCAGATAGTCCAAATTTATTTAATCTAGTCCAATTAATTTAATTATTTTTTGGGTTATTTACTCAGCCGTCTGACTGTCATGCTCATCTGGGCGAGTGTTGGCAATTGTGAGCTGCATTAAGTGCTGTCTGACTGCTCCACATCTTTTTTATCTGCAGGGAGCCTCCATAACTCACCATACTCCGTTAAGTGCTTGTTTTTTAAACGTTATATTAAATTCATGGTGTCGACATGAGTTTGACATGCATGCTTCACCCCTGAGGTATTTTTACATCACAATACACAAACTTCATGTCACTCTCAGAGCGCAACAGTTCCATTCGACATTGCTAAGGATTTGATACGGCGCGATTGTGCAGTGTGAAGGAATGGGCGGGGTGCTGTGGTGGTGCAGGGGTTAAGCACAACCCACATAAGGAGGCCTTAGTCCTCGACGAAGCCGTCACAGGTTCATCGAGGACTAAGGTCTGGTGACTTTTGCCGCAAGTCTTCCCCCTTCTTTCATTACCCACTTTCCTGCCAATTCACTACCATATAAAGGCCTCTAGAGCCAATAAAACTTTTAACAAAAAGTGAAGGAATGGGGGCGATACAAGGCACACAGGGCCTTGTAAACAGATGACTGTTTTTTGTGATCAGCAACAATACACAGTGACTGGCAAACACCAATCACACTTTTTCATGGAGTGTGATCATTATCAGCCACCGATAATGATCAGATCGGTTGGGATGCAACTAATTGTGATATCTGTTTTGCAACGTCTTGATTCAGTCCAGTCTCAGGCGTGTGCACTGCAGCCAGAAAGGTGGGGGAAAATAAGCATCCATGAATAGAATGTTTCTTCTGTATTACTGTACTAATTAAATAGAGCAAACAGTGCAAGTCTTCATCTGAACTAAATGAGGAAGAATTGATCAATTAATCTCTCAATAAAATGTCCTCATTTATCCTTCTTCTTCCCATCATCATATGGACGGCTGATAAAGAGGAAACTTTTGAGGTGTGAGAGTCAAAGCGTACTATACTGGTAGAGTCATGACTGATCAATATTATGTGATTAGCCAGCACATTACTTAGTGCCCAGGTCCAGCGGTGGAAGCCAAACACAATCTGCTGGATGAAGAACTGCAGAGATATTTTTGTATCATCCCTCCACGCCTTTCAACTCATCTCATTATTACTTCTGCGGAGTAGCTGGGAATTTATTGATCCCAATATCCATTTCTCACCAGGGATCAGAACAACTCCAAAGTCACTTAGAGCTATTGATTGTGGTTTCCAAAGTCAAGTGTGATGATTTTCAAGTAGATCAAAGCCTGAAGGAACTCTGCTAACCAATAGCTTCTTTTGTGCAAAGCTGATGATAAATGCCTATTTACAAACTCATTTCAGAAGATGCAATTTTGCTTATCATTTCTTTGTTTTAATTTGCAATGTGCGAGATGGAAAGTGCAGAAAGCACCTCCACCACACTCCTTTTGCTTGTCAGTTGGCAGACCAGATGATCCCACGGTCTCATCTCTAATCTTGTCTGTCTCTTAAAAAAATAAACTCCCACCCCTCTGACTAAATCTCTTTATAAATAATCTGCTGGTCATCTTCATTAAACACTTAATCCACTTGTGAACCTGTGTCTGCTGCAGTGTTTTTCTAGCAGTACCTGAAGAAGGTAAAACTAAGCCTCAAAAGTAGTTCAGAAATGTCAGGTTTCACACACTTGGCTCTTTCTTTCAGTGTTTAACCATGTCTCTTTCCTAGACAAAGCCACTGGCCAAGTATTAATTGCTTCTGTTTAGATATGTTTTCTCTACTAGATAAAGCCGCTAAAGGAGCTACTGTTGCCATTAACTTTTTATTTTTCTTTAACTTAGAAAGTACACCTGGATCCGTGCGTCTGCTTTTTGTGTGTATAATCTGTCTTCTCAAACACCCAGTCAGTCCTGGCAGATGGTTGTTCACAATGAGACAGGTCTGGTTCTGCTGAAATTTCCTTCCTGTTTAAAAGGTAGTTTTTCATCTCCATGCATGGATAATATGAGGGATTGCTGCAAAGTCAACAACCCAATGCAAGTAATCGTCCACAGTTAAGGCACAGAGATCCAGTTCCTTTTAATTATACAGATATACAAGATTAATAATATGCATACCAATAAGATGAAATCCTAAACACAAACATGACTCATCAAAAGACTCATTTTGTCCTAGTTTAACACAAAAAAGTCTAATTGAGTTTACAGTGTCAACTGGTCAAAAGTTATTCATGTAGGGAAGCCCAGTCAACTGCAACAAGTCACTGACTTTGCAGAATTCCCCTGGGCCTAACTCTTCAGAAATCAATGCGTCCACTTTGTCAACAGCCATGCAGAAGCAGATGGACCGTCATTCAGAGGAGAAACACAAGTACCACTCAGTTAGAGCTTCCACTAACAGAATATGCTTCCCTAAAAAACATTCCCACCAGCAACTGTTTCCTTCCAAGTGATTGTTCTGCAGACCCACATGACCTTTACTGAGGTGAAATAAAGGCTGAAGAGGAGACGAGACAACATTAATATCTCAGTCCAACTTGGTGACAAATAAGACAGCACATAAAGCAATTCCAAACACTGCCTCAACATCCAGAAACATTAGCTCAGGGAATGTAGCCAGATGTCTTGCACAACGTTATGTGGTAATGGACTGCACCATCCACTCTTACGAGTTTAAAAAGAGTTTTCATAAACACTCCTTCATACAATTTTAACAAGTTGTCATGTTCCCATTTTTAACAGACTAGAGGTATGAATAAATGACAATGTCGATGTTTTTTTCTACATCTAAAAATATTACTGAAAGGCCTTATTTTAGCTCTAAGTAAGATAAGGCCTGACACAGGGGCGCAACTACATACTTTCTGAGGTGTATGCGTACACCCTATCGCCCCCCCCCCACATACACACACACACACACACACAATGACATAAACTTGTACAAGCATCAATAATAATAAATGTAAATATATGTGAATAAATTGCTGCCTACAGGGCAATTAAAAAAGAATGAAACAAAAAACAGGGCAATATTTCATCATTTAATATATAAGTGAGCCAAAGAACCACTTCTGTTAGCCTGTCAAGAACCGTCTATGGTCTGAGGCATTTTGTTAGCATGTTTTCTATCATTCTTATAGCTTAATAGAAAGCCTTATCCAAACTGGTAACCCACATTAATAAAATGGTGAAATAATGTTGACCACAAAACACTGTATTTATAAAAGGTATCAATGTTTTTCCTACACAATCCTAAAAAAATGTTTTTAATGTTGAAAAAATAAATGGTTTCTTTTCACGATATTTATTGATTTATTTATTAATCTATTTGTATCATTTGTTCTTTAAATTGCCATTTATATTATTTTTCGGTCTCAGGAAATGATTGAGGGATGAAGAGACTGATGTCTGGTTCTTTAGGTTCTGAGGGTCTGTGGTTCCTCTCCTGTCTATTCTGTCTGATATCAAACAACCCACTGGGCGCCACTGAATATCACGACACATTATTTTAAATGTCCCCATTAAACGTCACTGTAATTGTTTAGCCTGGAATGTGTCTTCCCACTCACGTAAGTATTTTTGCCAGAGGTTTTGCTTCTAAGCACGGTGTAGTATGGGGTGGACATTTTAAAAAGACGCGGGTTGATGGCGGCTCACTGCGGCTGCGCAATGTCCGTCTCTAAGCAACCGTGACAACAGCGTCATTTCGTGGGGGTAGAGTGGGGTCCTATTTAGGTCCCGCAATGACAATTTAGCAGACCTTAATATTTCCAATGTTTTGTTTTGGTCATTATTATTACACTTATTGTTGAGATGTGTGTGATAGGTGTGTCTATCAGACATTCATAGCAATACGGAATAAATAGCAAAAAGACTGAAAGAACAAGGCCACAGATACAAGCGGTCAAAATGGGTTTTCTCTGTAGGGTGGCTGGGCTCTCCCTTAGAGATAGGGTGAGAAGCTCGGTCATCCGGGAGGGACTCAGAGTAGAGCCGCTGCTCCTTCACGTTGAGAGGAGCCAGTTGAGGTGGCTCGGGCATCTGGTTAGGATGCCTCCTGGACGCCTCCCTGGGGTGTTCTGGGCACATCCCACCGGTAGGAGGCACCGGGGAAGACCCAGGACACGTTGGAGAGACTGTTTCTCGGCTGGCCTGGGAATGCCTCGGTATTCCCCTGGAGGAGCTGGAACAAGTGGCTGGGGAGAGAGATGACTTGCGCTGCCAGCGAGTTGTAAATTATTTTATTAGCCTAAATGTAAATAGTTTAAATAGTCAGAATAATGTATTCTTGCCTGCGTTCTTAAGGTGACATGTGCGGTAGAGTGGCTGCTGACGCAATGTGAAGTCAACTGATAGTCCGTCTAAAGGCTTCAGTTGGTTCTGCACAAAGGATTCCACTCAAATCATTATGTATCTAACCTTTGAAAAAACCAGATCTATAAAATAAGACTCCATGACAACAATGGTTACAAGAAGTAACTTCAGTATACTGAAGTTAATTACTTAGAGAAGCCAAAAAATCCTGGATGTAAACATTGACCCTGTGGCTTTGCTGTTCCCCAACTCTGGAACAAACTGTCTGAAAAACTGAGATATACACAAAATGTTGGCTCCTTTAAATCAGAATTAGAAAAGTAATTTTATCATAGATTATCCAAAAAGCCCAAAAATGTTTGTAATTTCTAACATGTTTTAAAACATTATTATTTAAAACATTAAAGTTTGTCATTTCAGTGTTTTTTAAGCTTTTTGATAAACCAGATGTTCTTTTGATAGGGTTGTTGTTTCTTTGTGTTTTTCCCAGTATAGCACTTTGAATGACCCCTTGTATAACACCAATAACATGGCATGCCCAGGTAATGTGCAAGTTGGACTGAGATGCATTACTGGCAAACATTTTATTTGAATCAATTTTGATCAGATTCAGGGACAAAAAAAATCACGATGAGAACATCTGTAATAGGAACTAAAGAAAAAACTAATTATCTTCTCTACAGCCATAAAAGAATAATAGGGTGAGAGGATAAAAAAAAGCAGACATGTTTGTATTTAATTTTGCAGATGCAGTTTAATATTTATTCTACCTTTCTTTAGTTTTCTGCACTGCAAAAAGAAAATATTTCCAAAAAAGAGAGGAAGACCTCAAATGTAGAAGTGTAAACTTTAACCTGCAAAAATGTTGCAAGCCTATATCAATAACTGACTACTTAGCAAATAAGATGCAGAACTCTGGGCAGAGAGGAGCAAGACACAGAGGAGGAAACCAAACAACACACAATAAGCCTGCATATTGACTTGCTGCAGTAGGACAAAAGAAAATGAATAAATCCAGCAAACAGGCTTCAACATACACATGCTGTCAACATGCCACACAGGTCTATTGTAAAAACAGAACTGAATGTTACACAGAGCAGAGGCAGACCAAGAACACACATATATTTACAGCATGTAAATAATGTAAACAGGACCACAGACACATAGAAGAAGAATTAACACACAAGACCGTGACACCGAGGAGGAAACTGGAGCAGCACTCTCACAGGTGGTAGCCTGGTCAGAAATGTGGCAACATGCAGCAGGGTGGCTTTAAAGGAGCAACACCATGCTAGAAGAAATGTGCTCATCTGTGCTCATTTCACAATAGAGATTATAATTTTAGACATGAACACAATGCTACTATTGATCATCAACAGCTGCTTAAAAATAACGTCAGTCCTGGGTTGTGATAAATTATTTATGCACACACATAAATGTGTCTATTAATATGTATATTTGACATAAAATTTAATTTAATTTTAAAAAAAAAAGTTAAATATGTAAAACCATTCTGGATCCCCTCTTACTAGAACTTTGAAATGTACAGTCCTGCTTACAATTATTGGCACCCATGAAGTGTAAGTACATATCATGGAATATTTAACAGAAGGAAATTCATCAAGTGAAACATTTTACTACATGTATTTTGTGTTTGATACAAAACAGCAAATGATAACATTTAAAAAGATAAATATTATGAGGAAAACATAGAAAAACATGTTTACCATGTCAATGGTATTGGTACCCTTTGCTGCAAATCAGTATGAAAACCCAATTCAGCTCACCTATTGAAAATCACAAATAAGGATCACCTATGATGAACTTTCTCCACCCATGTGACATGATGAATTAACCAGTGATTGATCATGTTGGTATTTTAAAAGCCACCCTCTTCATGTGCGACAATGGTAAAGACAAAGGAGCTGTCTGAGGACACCACAAATGCTATTTGCAAGCACAAGAGGGTATAAAAGGTATAAAGCCATCGCCAAAGACCTTGGTATTCCTGCTTCAACAGTGCATAATGTTATTAAGAAGTTTTCCAGGCATGGAACTGTCAAGAACCTCCCTGGACGTGAGGGAAGAGAAAATGCATGACAAAAGTTTTCGACAGTTGGTGCGAATGGTTGAAAAAACACCACATCAACATTTAAAGACCTGAAGACCAACCTGGAGCTGTCTGGTGTAATTGTTTCAACAAGTACCATACGCCATACACTAAACATCCGCTTTATGGGCAGATGCCAAGGAAGACCTAAAGAGAACCTAAACAAATCTCGAGCCTTCTGGAACAATGTTTTATGGACCGATGAAACAAAAGAGGAACATTTTGATAATTCACACAAACAGTATGTTTGCAGGGGGCGCAATGAAGCCTTTAAGGAAATGAACACCACACCAACAGTCAAGCATGGTGGAGGATCCATATCGCTCTGGCTCTGCTTTGCAGCATCTGGTACTGGAGGCCTTGACCGTATCACAAGGATCATGAAATCAGAAGATTATCAAGCAATTCAAGAGCAAAATTTCTTGTCCAGTGTAAGGACACTTGGTCTGAGGCAAAGATCCTGGTTCTTCCAGCAAGATAAAGACCAAAAGCACACCTCCAAAAGCAAGTAAGAATGGTTGAAAGGGGAAAAATGTACTGTTTTAACATGAGTCCTGAGGCCAGCAATGAGTCCCGATCTCAATCCAGTTCAAAATCTTTGGGTAGAGCTGAAATCTGCCATTGGAGAAAGGAACCCAGCAAATGTTCAAGAGCTTGAGCATATTGCATAGGAAGTGTGGGAGAAAATACCACCAGAGAAGTGCAGGAAGCTTAGAAATGAATATAAGAAACATTTGGAGGCTGTCATTGCTGCCAAAGGGTGTGCAACCAAATATTAAGGAGGAGTATCAATATTAATGCACATGCTAATTTTCTGTTTTGTCCTTTGGTATTAAAATATTTATGCTCAAATAACAATTGTCTTTGTTAAATTTCTTTGGACCTCAAATTGAAAGATCCTGCTGATATAAATTTGTAACGTTTCCTTTTATTTCTGAAGATATTCAGTCAGCTATGCAAAACATGAAGTTGTGCCAATAATGGTTCTGGATTTGACTATATGTTGAAATGTTTGTCATAAAACTGAACCAATAAATGAACTAAACAGACAGAATGACAAGCAGGAAACTGTCCACTAGTGGCTGTAATGTATCAGTGAAACCAAACTGCTGGGACAACGCCGGCACATCTGCTTGTATTAACCTCAGCTGGGTTTGAGCTGCACCTGCTAGCATCAACACTGTCATCCTTGTGACCAGAGGTGTGTAGAGTACCATAAAAATACTCAGGTAAAGTAGCACTATTTCAACTTATTTTTACTAAAGTAAAAGTAAAAAAAAAAAAAAAAAAAAACACTCAAGAAATTTTACTCAAGAGTAAAAAGTATTTGGTAAAAAGGCTACTCAACTAAGTTTGAGTATCAAAACATCACAATCATTTACTATTTAAAAATAACATCATCAGATGGACCAAAATACAGTTATTTGGAAATCTTGGTATTTTTACAGAAATGAAAATAATTTATATAAATAAGATAATTATGATTTAACAAAATGAGGCAAAAGAAAAATCAATATAAAACAAAAAACTAGAAACAGGTGCAGGTGTGTGTCTGTTCTGAATTATTGGTAAAACATGTTTGTTCTTTAAGTGTAGTTACACAGTATTTAAAGAATCCAGAAATATTACTCAAGTAAGAGTAGCAATACTTCATAGTAAAAAGTAAGAAGGTCAGCATAGTAAAAATAGTGGTTCCAGAACATTTTTCCAAAAAGTTACTCATGTAAATGTAACTAAGAAAATGTAACTAGTTAATACCCACATCTGCTCGTGACTAGTTTTGTTGAAGAATGAGATGCTGTGAGGTGCTTCATGAGATTCAAGTTTCTTATAACCGATACAAAGAATGACGAGAAATTGCATAAATTACTCGTCACCATTTGGATTTGTGTCTTTTATCTCAAACAAAAGTGACATCTGTACCTTCAGTGAAACGTACTACTTTAGACAATGACTATGAACGCCTGCACAAACCTGCCTCTAATTGGCTTGTAACGACTACTTCCTCAACTAATCAGCAGCTCCCTTGTTGCTCCTGGTCAGAGCTGCTTCAACCTTCTGGGTTTTGAATTAAAATAACATTGCTTTTTATTATCAGAAACGGCTATGTGACGATGGAAGAAGTTTTTTTATTGAATTTCTTGTAACTTAAAAAATAATGCAGTTAGTAGTAGTGTTGTTTATTTTAATGATATTATTCCCATTACTGCCTGTCGATGTTAATCATAACATTGCGGCTGGATATTAGCACCCACCACTTTCCAAATACAGGTACATAAGTGAAGTTGCCAGTAAAGTCACAGTGGCAGCTTTGGAGTTCAAACAAGAAGACATCATTTACGTTTTACGGCTGACCTGTTGTGGGAAGCAATATCACTGAAGTGTCACTATAAACTCTATAAATGTCATTATTAACAGAAAAGAGACAACATTTTCCTGCATTTCCTGAACTATTTTCTCTTCTCATACTTATCCAGATCTGGAAAATTCTGTAATGTTCTTAACTTTTCCATTCGGCGGGAAGCTTTACTGTACCGCTCAGTAAAATCAAAACAAAGGTTTTTCATGAATGAACCAGATGCCACTTAAACTGGTGATCCAATTTTTAACTGCTCCTGTTTCAGAGAAAAACAAAAAAGCCTGTGTAGATAGGCTTTGTAGAAAGTCTATCTACACAGGCTTTCTACAATAAAGAAAGCCTGTGTTGGGCAAAATCTAGGTTTTCAATAAAACAAAATAAAGGAAAAATGGAAGCTTTTTTGTAGTTTTAATTTAACTTGAATCTAAAGTTGTAGTTAGATTTACATTGGAACCAACCAAGAGAAAAGGCAATCAGAGCATCTCTTCTCCCTGCAGCATAGTGGAGGGTTTGTTACAGCTTTCTCCATTTTTTGTGGTCAAATATTTTCTCTAAAATGTAACCTAAAGAAACAAAAGATTCCTCCTGCTTCTTTAAATTCCACATACTTTCCATCTAAGTCACCACTGAGAAAAATTCCATTAAGTTCAGTGTTTCTTTCATTTCTGGAGTGTTCACTCTTCTCCTCTAGAACTCCTTCAACAAATGGAAAAGCAATCAAAACCCCAGTAAGAGTCATTATTCCTCATCAGGATGGCTCTACCATAATGGAAAAAAATTATCCAACTGTAGCTGGGTAGCAGATATCAAAACCATGACTTTAAGGGCATGTAACTGTAAAATCTGAAGAGGAATTCTTCAGAACAAAACACAAAGAATAGACCACTTTTATGTGGCATAAAGTCCTTCCCCCACAGTTAATACTCTGCTGTGGCTTATTAAGCTCTGCTTAGAGCACAGAATCTGGCCCTTAGATGTTTTACTCCTCTCTCATGATGTAAAATTGTCTGTTTCATTAGGCCAGTGAGAAAATGTGCTGCTGCTGTAGGGAGTAAGAAAATGCTGTGCAGGAACATCCTTGCTGAACCAAAATGATCTGCAAGAAAGATTTTATCTATTAGAGAAAAAAGCTATTCATATAAACCAGGTCCTATGAAAAAAAGGACTAGTTTTTGTAAAAATTATCAAACCACTTCAATCAAATCTGATAACATGAAGTAGGTTGAAAGATCTTAAAAAGCAAAACATCAAAATCTGATCTAAAGAAATTAATAAACAGATGAGAAAGTCAACGTCATGTAGCAGTCATTTCTGTCGTTGCAGTGCCAGTTAGGCCGGTCCCATGGAGGGACCAGCCTAACACAATGACTCATGAATGACTCACCCAGGAGGTCAACATCAGCAGCGGGAAAATCTAAGGCTTTGTTTACATGAGTGGACAGATCTGTTCAGAAACTTCCAGCATTTTCGGATGTCGACTGGGGAAACGTTCCACATTTAGATGACAATGTTTAGAATCCACTGTAGTTCTCATGCCAGGCCACTATATGGCGCTGTGAGTTTAACATGTTGTAGCAATTCTTATTGCCTCGTGGGTCTGTTCAGTATCTGCAAAAGTGCTCCTCCGTCACTGATAAACCAAGTACTCTTGAAAAGCATATATTTTCTGTATCAGAAGTTCTGTTAAACCAAACAGATTAATGAAGCCGCTACTATTTTTTTAAATTATTATTGTTATCTGCCTGCGCATGTGCTAAATAAACCCTTCAGCCATGCGTTCTGCACATGTGCGCTTTCACACTTGTAGAGTACTTCCAGAGAAGTTTCACTCTGAGACCTGGTTTCCAGAGACTCTAATCACTGAAGTGGTGTAACCATGCGACTGGATTGCAACTAAAATGTTATGGTTTCACTGAAAATCAGCCCTGTGTAAATAGAACCTAAATCACTGCAGGTGATCAACTAAGGCAACCAGTTGCCTTAGTTGATAATATTTATCAATCAGAAAGAGACCAAGTAGATTCCATGGAAGAGTTCCTAGGCGAAAACCACAGCTGAACATAAAGGCAAGCAAAAGATAAAAAAAAAAAAAAAAAAAGAAAACATCACAATGATCTCCAAGACTTGGGAAAATATTCTGTGCATTGATGAGACACCTTGACAGAAAGTGTGTATCCTGCTACAATTGCTGTAAAACTAATATAGCATTTGAGAAAAAGAACATCCTATCTACATTTTGATGATTTGGGACTGATGTTGTGCCTTAGCACCTGGATAACAAGTTGTAATGGATGGAATCATATCTTCTGATCTCTGGCAGAAAATTCTGAAGAAGAATGTCAGCCAGGTTTGCTTCAGCTTATTTGATTTACACAACAGGGCAATAATCCAAAGCATAAGGCAAGTTCACTTCTGAATGGCAGCGTTATTACCAGCTCATATGATGAAATCATAAGTAGAAAGAAATTCTGTATATACAGCTGACAACTGTTCTTAAATACTAAAAAACACTTTACCCATTTTAAAGTGTAGAAACTGAAACTGCCACTAAAACTAGTGTTTTTGAAATCCCCTGAAATTCTTAAGGTCAAGAATTTCTCCTGTTTAGCTTATTCATTTGTTTCTCTGACATAACGTAAAGGAACATGTAGAGTAATGGAACAACATGACCCTGGGCTGGCTCTGTAGCTGTGAATAATGAAACCAGTTAACACAGAACAGACTCTAGCAGCATCCCTGAACTCAACAAGATAAAGTTCCAGCACTGGCTGAACAGAGATAAACAAAGACTTCAAGGTTCACACACTGGGCATCGGCTTTTATTGAGGTAATATCTTTGAGAATTAAGACATCTTGTCTGTCATGTTTGCTGGAAAAAACAAGTATTTAATGTGGAATATAAAAGACTCCTTGGCTACACATACAGGACTTTTCAGGACTAAATCCAGATATCTGGAGAGAGTTCTGGAGTTCCTGCCTGGGAGTAAAGAAAATCCGCCAAAAATGTTTGGACAGTGCTCCAGTGGGGGAGAGGTAAAACTATAAAAACAGTCACTGAGAAGACACTGTGTGTGTGTGTGTGTGTGTGTGTGTGTGTGTGTGTGTGTGTGTGTGTGTGTGTGTGTGTGTGTGTGTGTGTTTGTGCGCGTGCGTGCGTGCGCGCGCGTGCCTGCGTGTGTGTGTGCAATAGAGCTGCAAAAGTCTCTTAAACACAGTCCTGCATTTTCCACATTTCCAGTCTCTGCAGTGGCTCTAATCCTGCACCATTTTACTTGTAAGACTTTACTGACTGGTGTTACACTCAATGGAAACAGCAGCCTGTCTTCTTAAAGCTTTTATAAAAACTGTTTGTTTTTTTACATATTTGTTACAACTGTCAATGTCAAAACATAGCTCAGTCAGAAACAGCCAATCACAACCAGGAGAGGGTCTTAGCACTGTCAACCAATCCCCCTCGTCTCTGCTTCACTCCAACTAGTTCCCCACACTGGAACCTTTGGAAAATGCTAAGGCTAGTTAGCATGGCAACGGATAACATCGGGTAAACAGTTCTTCTGTTTACAGTAACGATAAGTTGCTTCTTCACCATTTGCTTAATGAGCAGCACATATATGAGCCTGACTGACAGCACAAAGACCCTACCTCTGGGTGACTGGATGTGTCTGACCAACCGGTGCATGTCTGCAGATAGTAGTAGGACTACAGAGAAAAGGCAGAGGAGCTTGATTTTTTTTTTTGATTTTTTGATTTTTTTTTACAGATTATCAAGTCATAGTGACATAATGATGTCAAATTTAGGTTTAGACAAGGTTAGAGATCAACTGGAAGATTTGTGTTGTCTTTCTCTTCCCCACAGAAAGACAGATGTCACTAAAAGTTCACTTAGTTCTTGAAATAGACAGAAGGCTGACAGTTTTTTTTTTTTTTTTTTTTTTAAAGCCAACGTTACTGTTTGAGGAAAAAGAAATGCCTAATCGAGTCGGGTAATATGCAGCATGAGTCATAAACCACCAAACAGCAGCTTTCATTTCCATTCCATTTTACCCTGCTTTACAGCTAAAAGACCAACTGGTCAAACCAGGATCCAACATCTTTCCACAAAACCACAACAGTTTCAGAGAAGATGTGTGGTTCACCAGCCCAGCTGAGGTACTTCTGAACACTGTCTTAAATTGCAACTAACCCTGCTCTGAAAGCTAAACCCGCCACTGTTAAATGTTGAAAAATTGCGGCAAAGTGGGCAGAGCCAAGAGACACAACCAAGTTTGGGGATGAGTGGAGGGGGTGAATGGGTCTGTGATCAGGATGAAAAAAGCACAGTGCTTTTTTGCTGTATTTATTGATTTTCCAGACTCTAGTGACTGTTTTCAAAACTACTGATAAATCTAACAATTCTTATTCTGTGCAGATGTAGACTTTTATGGTGACAGCATTCTGCAGCTTGGTTGCAGGCAGCCTGTCTGTCCTCAAGAGAGCAGCGAGAGCGGCCATTAGCTTTTCCTGCTTCCTCAGCACTGCAGTCAGTCTGACACAGTCATCAGTTCAACACCATACCTTCCCCAATAGTCAGAGCAGAGCAGACTCATTCCACTCTGTGTCCACATTGCAAATAAATCACACATTTCTAAAGCTCAATAACACAATCAATCAATGCTCACCAGTTGCCATGGCAACTGTAGCAACTCCGATTCCTAACCAAAAGGCAGGGAATAGGAGAGGAAGGAGCACTGTACTTTTATCTCAAAACGCAGGTTTGTGACAAAGTTGTACCAAGCCATATTGCTACAGCCAAGAGGAAAATTCAACCGTTTGAATAAAGGGTCAATAGTTATAGTTTTAGGCAAACTAATTGGACAAAACTTAAGGGTCAAAATTTGCACAGAAACATAAATATAGAGCCCTCATTAACCTATTTAGACAGTTTATTTTGGATTTTTTATTTTTACCAATGCAATCTTTGGGTTGTCGTATTTCAGAGAGATATCAGCCTTCCCAGTGCCTACAATCTTGTTTTACACCTTGTATCTTCCTCCGACTTTAAATTCAAGTCAACTTCTGGACCTGAATTTAATTGAAATAAAAATGAGTTTTTGAAAAAAAAATTCTGTCATTTGTTATTTCTTTTTAAGAAAGGAAAATAATAGTTAAAATCTAAGTAAAACTGGTTAGCAGATTTGGTATGAAAAACATATTATTAGGCTATATCACACATCCCTAGGTGGTATGCTCAATGTAATACATAATAGCGCATTGCCTCTCCTAATACAATGGTCACTCATGGCAGAAAGGCTAAGAAATGAAATTTAAAAGCTTTTCTTATAAATAAATTCAACAGGACAACAATTGGATAGACAGGTAAAAGTTTTAAATACAACTTGTCTACAAAATTCTTATTGCTTTGCTAAATGGTACCTTAAAAATATTCTGTAAGATTTAATTTTAGTGAACTATTTAATCTGTCTTCTTACAAAATCCCAATTGACATTAAATTACTCTCAAAGCAACAGCTTAGCACTCACCCTCCTGGTGTTGTCCAATACTCTGGGGTCCGGCTGCCCGTAGTTGGGGGGATTGGAGTGCGGGTCATAGCCCAGTCTGGAAAGCATGGGAGCGATGACCGCCATGTCCCTCACCACATCAGGTGGGATCTTTCCCACCCATTTAGACAAGGCTTCCACATTTACTGGCTTAATGACTTGGTCTGTGGACCTTTCCACCCTAAAACAAAAAATACAAATGCTGATTACACAGACTTTATTCTGAGGTTATCTGTCAGTAAATATGTACTGTGTAGTAAAAGTAACATGTTTGTTTTATTTATTTATTTATTTATTTTTTTATTTTTTTATTTTACTTCGTAGCAGCAACAAAGGAAATCCTAGACTGGACACAAACAGATTTAGTACCACTGAACATCAAAACTTTAAAACTGAAAGAAGGCAAAAGACAGATCCAGCAGAGGAATAGCTTTGAAAAACTTCAATGTAGTGAAAAAAAACATGATTTTACTCTTATCTCCAGCTTCTAAAACAAATACATGCTGAGGCCCAAATCTACAAGTCTACAGTTATAAGATAATGCCTGTAGGGAAGTTTAAGTTCAGGTTTATTTAACACATTTCAGCAAGAAGGTAGTTCTGAAGTGCTTTACATCATAAAAACACAAAAATACAAAGTCATAGAACAATACATAGTCAACAATTACAACATTACATTTTGTCAAGTGCCGTCATTACACATCAGAATGTTGATTAAAGTTTTATTAATAATGTTTCAAAAGCAACTCTAAACAGGTGGGCTTTTAGTCTAGATTTAAAGGTACTCAGTGTTTTCTGGAAGTTTGTTCCAGATTTGTGGTGCATAGTAGCTGAACGGCACTTCTTCATGTTTGGTTCTGGTTCTGGGGATTCAAAACAGACCAGAACCAGAAGACCTGAGAGGTCTGGAAGGTTGATACAACAGCAACAGATCTTTAATGTATTGTGGTGCTAAGCCGTTACCAACAACAATATTTTAAAGTCTCTTCTCTGAGTTCCAGGGAGCCCGAGGAAGGACTTTAGAACTAGGGTGATGTGCTCTATGTGAGAGCAACATCTATCTACCAGGTTTACGTGAGAACGCGAGCAGCAAAGTTCTGGATCAACTGCAGCTGTCTGATTTTTAGGCAGACCTGTGAAGACGCTATTGCAGGAATGTGCGATATATACAGTACGGTGTACTGTAAAAACTATAGAAATTTGGCTTACGATGAAGATCTGCAGTCTGCTGGCTAAAAGTGATAATGCTTGTTGATGACGTAACCGATCGGCATCAATAAAGAGCAAGTGGGAAGTAGCGTGGCCAACCACGTAAGGGAAGAGCTAGTTAAAAAGACAGCTGGAAAAACTTAAATTATCTGGACCTGGTTCAGGCTTAACTAGGTCTGTGCTGGTTAAACCAGCGCTCCAGAGGGCCGCGGCAGAAGTCAGTCAGTAGTAGTGACAGTCACTATCAGTAATACATATCACAGTCAGACAGCAGGGAATCAAGGGTTAAATGTGAACGTGGGATCGGTGCAACCCCTGCTGGGATGCCACACAGGGTAAAACTCACTGGGTCCAAAGGCACCCGTTTCTTACTCCACCCGCCGACTTAGCGGGATGCTCAGGAGGAGCACGGCAAATGTCAGGGTCGGACAGCAAGGAAGTGCTTCAGTAAATTTAATAGATGAACTCTCACTTTGACCAGCCATTTATAGTGTTTGTGTCCATGTTAGTGATGGGATTTGGCTCCTTCGTCAAATATAAAAACACAAATGACATTGTATCACCACAATGCACTCCGCCACCCATTTATTTTGACCGGGATGTTGGTAAATTTATTTTTCTGGTTTGTCCGTAAAGTTACTGACGCCTAGCATCAACTACAGCACAGCAGCCCGCTGTGTTCAGTCTACTCACCTGTGTAAACACATGTGCAGCGCGCTTCTCGTTTGCTTTGAACTGGCCACCAGACCAGACAAAACCCAGACATTATCATCACTCAATAAAATCCCCTCAGAACGAACTTAAAAATTGGATTTTACAGCTGGTCAGTAATTTAATTTTACATAATTGCCGCTGTTAAAATTAGCTTGCTATAATTTAACAAACCATGGCTTCTATACTTTATTAAATACTTCATCCTATTTGATGATTGTTATGAAGACCACCATGTTCTAGAAACGAGGCAAATCATCCAGTTTTTGTTGTTTAATGAAGGTTTAAAAATTACAGTGGCTACAGTGAGCCTCAGCAAAGGAAAAATTAACTGAGAAACTGGTGTAAAAACTTTAAACCACTTATATTCTACTTTTCCTCCTCACTCTGGATCAACTGTTGCCATGGCAACTGACAGCATCTCTGCTAACCCACAGAGCAGGGAGTAATATATTGACCAGAATACAGTTAGCTTCCTACTTTTGGAGTGGTCTCCGGTCTGGTTGCATTCACACTGGATCCAAACTGCACCTTCAACCAAACTGAGACCGAGGTTTTTAGGTGGATCAGGGTTCGCTAGTTATATCAAGTTGCTCTCCTTCCCTCTGCTCCTGTGTTTCCTGGTTGGCTCTATACTTCAATACAGCAATTCACTTTACTCTAATTCATTTACTTTGCAATTGAATCTTTACACTGTATGGGTTATAGTCTCCTGCATGATTAATAGAGGGAGTTGGTTTTGTCATCTCAGGAGAATGGTGTAGATGCATTCTGAGAGGTAGGCTGCGATCCAAACATCCACTCTGCAATAAATGGAGAGAGAATCACTTTAGGTAAGTCCATCAAGGCCCAAGAGGCTCCTGAACAGAGCTTATCCATGCTGTTAGTCGCAGGCAGCCTTCCATGAAGAGCAGCAAAACGTCTGTATCACTCAGAGAACTGTTGTCTAAAATGGAATCATGCAAATCATTCAAATTGGATTGAAAATGTAGAAAACATCTTTGTCACTGCCTAAATTCAGCGTTTCGCATTTTGAAGCAAAAGGAATGTCTCCACTCTGATAGCTAGAGATGGTAACGGAAAGGAAACAAAAATGCTCAAAAGAAGAAGTTGCGCAGTGATCAACAATGGCTTTATGATCAGAACATTTTTGCCAGAAAATAGCGTTCTGGAACACGAAGAGATAAGTAACAGGCTAAATACAGTCTGCAACACAAACATGCATTGTGATGGAGGCGCTATTAGAGTGACTGCATCACTCCAAAAATTTCCTCTGTTGTTGATAGTTCTCCCAACTATAAGAACACCTATAGTTAATGTTTTTCATCTGTCCCACAAATCTTAGAGACAGAGATGTCTGAGCCTGGCAGGCAATAGGTTAATTAAATATAACCTGCAGCATAGCTAATTAAGGACAAGCATAATGAAAAACATATTTAAATTAATAATAATAATAATAATAATAATAATAATAATAATAATAATAATAATAATAAACGCTTTTTATTTAAGTCGGATTGCAAGCGTCTTAGTTGCTCTGAGCGTTTCACTGGCGGAGCAGATTTATTCCTAAAAGATAGGTTTATACTTTATGCATTTAAAGTCGGCAAAGCAGACCAATCACACAACTTGCGCCTCGCCTCTGCGCGTTGCCTCTACGAGTTGCCTCTGCGCGTTGCCTCGCGCTCTGCAGCAGCTGGATGTCTAAAGTTTAGACAGTTCACTCAAGCTGGACACAGGCTGACCTGTATGGATATTTATATCAACCTTCATTATGATTCTTTGGAGAACTCCGCATCATGGTAAGAGTCTAACTCACCGCGTTAGCTCTGGTTGTGCAGCTCTATGTGAACTACAGGAATAACTAGTCGCGCTTTCAGAGGTGCGTGTAAAGTTTATACATGTGTTCCCGGTTGGCCGGTGCGTTAGTGGTTAACAAACCAGTGCTTAATTGGCCAACCTAAAAAGCAATCAGTTATAATTGCAGTTTACTAATTTGAATTTGTGAACAAACAGAGCTCAAACTCAAAGATTAAACTCAGAGCTTCAGATTGTACCTATGGTAACAAAACAATAACTATGAAGACCGTTCTTTGAAGTTTTATAAAGTAAACTTGCCAGCTTCTTAAAATCTTACATTTAAATGCTAGACAATTTTAAATATTTTCATATATGTATGATGAAACCATTAAATCAAATTTAGCCGAATTGATTATCTCAATAAATAAATAAGTGTTACATTTATGTACAGTATGTCTGTGTTAAAATATTTGCATTTACTGGGCACTTCAAGGCCTGGGGGACATATGGAGCCACTGACTTAATTTGGATTACAGGGAACCCTCGCTATATCGCGGTTCACCTTTCACGGTCTCGATGCTTCGCGGATTTGCATCGTGCATTGTGTTCTGCATTCTGTGTGTCAATAACGTTGCGGTTTAATATGTACACGTACGTAAAACAGCTTGCCAAATTAAAGTTTGCAAACATAATCGATG
>CAEFZX010011834.1:0-45070 GCA_903066825.1 Alfaro cultratus | reverse complement strand
AATCTGTCTAAATGTTTGATAGTGAGCACTTCTGCTTTGCTGAGATAATCCATCCCACCTCACAGGTGTGCCACATCAAGATGCTGATCTGACATCATGATTAGTGCACAGGTGTACCACAATAAAAGGCCACTCTGAAATGTGCAGTTTTTTTGCTTTATTGGGGGTCTGGGGACTCAGAACCAGATTGACGGAAAATGCCATTAAAGGGTCAGTTTTATATATTTCCACAAAGTACCATTTTACAGCACAATAAAGTAACTGTGTTCCCGTCAGTTTTCATAAAAATGTTGTATACTGTATATTACCGTAGTATATGAAACATAACTAAAAAGAAATTTGACTTTAACACCTTGAAATTGGGCCTTTGTCTCTTTAAGAAGCCCCTGGTGGGGGAGGGGTGCTTTGTGAGGTGGAATCTGGGCAGACTGAAGTTCTGAGGACGAACTTCATGGAAAAGGTGAAGTGAGAACAAGCATTTAGGCACCTAACTGGTTGCCATGGGAGATTAAAGGATTTCTCAAACATACATGAAAGAATCAAAGCAACACTCCAGGTGTGTTTTTGCTGAGGGAATAACATTATAACATGATATAAACATCAAAAAAGTTGATCTTACATAATATTCCCCCTTCCATTACATGGCAATAGTGATGAGAGAGCTCACTCCAAAAACCAAGAGCCTTGGTTTACTAAAAGCCTTGATTTACTAAAAGCATGTGGCCTCACAGTAACAAAACACACTTTCACCTCACATTTTGGACTTAACCTCACAGTTAAGCCCAACATTTTTCAAACACCTGATAGATTTTGGTTTAAAGTCATCTTTAAGTTTTAGCAACATGTTTTTTTTCTGACAGGAAGCAACATTACCATTTAGAAGCCTTAAGTTATGACTTTAATCTAATAGGAAATCCATGGAGTGAGCAAAAGATAAGGGTGATGGCAAAGAGGTCTTCTGACCTCAAAGACTTGGAGCTCATTAACAAAAGTCAAAACAGCAGTGGGAACAGGTCATTTGAAGGAGGTTGATGTAATTTTCCATCATTCACTGAAAGGTCACGCTTATGCCAATTTTGTTCAGCAGTTTTTAACAGTGTTCAGCACATTTACTCTTCCTTGGATAGAATAATTTAGACTTTCTGCTTTAGTTTAGCTTACTATTTGTAATTTGTTAGGTTTGACTGTTCATGGAAGTAGTTCCAGGTAAAAACAGAAACAACTGTGGCTTTGGCAAACTGTGAGAATGGATTGACTAAGATTGATAGATCTTTTTGTTGTTTCCTTTCTGTTCAAAGCAGTTCCTTCCACATCATCAGATACTATCAGTCTCTATGACCTGAGGAGAAACCGTTGAGATGATGGTGTAACTAAAAAGGGTTTTGCTGCCTCCGTATTGTTTTGATCTTATCTCCTGAATCCCCCTACCCCCACTAAAAATAAATAAAAAATCAAGAACTTACAATTTTTTGGAATATATACACACCTGTGAAATGGAACCACTCCAGAGCCACAGGCAGTGTCAAGATCATTCACACAAATACTCATCAGTAAACACAGCTGCTCCACTACACATGGCTCCCTTTATTTAGTTTTTCTCCTAACTAATTATGATTCAAAATGTATTTTTTCTGTGATTTTGTTGATTTAAAATAATATGTTGAGAGTTAAAACAGCAGTGCTAACAAAATGAGTCACTCAGTGTACATCCTCTGCAGCACATAATTACACACTGAAATGTGAACTTGTGATACAAAGATGAAGCCAAACTGAAAGGAAATAGTGAGAACTCAGGTACAAGGAAAAAAGTCAGAAATTCAAGGGATGTTCCTTAGATTTTTATTGGAAATAAGCAGATCTACAATTTGGAAGAATTCAATTTCAACTTAATATGCTTTTAAATATCATCATAGCTGCCTTATGACAAATCATTAAAGGGATTTCTGATTTGTTAAAACAACACATGATCTTGTCTGCTGTTTATGATTTGGTTTCATTTGTATTTATTTACATTCCAATTAGTTCTTGGGTATTTCTTGTCGCTAAGTTTTTACCATACATATCTGCTTGTCCCTTTATTTTTGGTTTATTTATCTCCTGTATTCTGTTCCCCTTTCATTATTGTTTAGACAAGGGCATAAATCCCATCTCATTATGGGGGGGGGGACCATAAACGGGGACATTTTTTAACAACAATTTTGGGGGGGTGGGCAAAGTTACAGTTAAATGTAACATAAAATGTGGTTTAAATTTTTTTTTATTGTCTTCAAGCTGCACCACGAAAAATGACTAGTACGTAGCAATGCATATCAAATGCGTTTCTCTCAACAACCTGTTGAGACCCATAGATGTTAAACTAAAATTCAAATGTCACTTAAATATGAGTTTGGTTCAGAGTCACCGATCATGTCTCTGCTACACCTTTACAAAAATTTAAGGCTGTGACTAAAATAAAGTTTTAATGGTGATTCCACTTAATAAAATTCCTCATAAATATTGATTTATTGCAGTGATTCCCAATACAAGTTATGTGTTATTTAAATTATAACTTAAGTTGCTTTAAACTTTTTTTTGTTTGTTTTGTTTTTCCAATGTCCTGGATGGCTGAGAACCTATAAATATGTAGAAATTGAATATCTGGGAAGTATCATAACTTAAATTTAAGGCTCAGCACCAGAGGTTTCTAGAAAAATATTCAGATTTTATTTTGCGGTTTTAAAGGCTCTACATTGAAGATAATAAGAAATAAAGGCATATTTAATTTTTTTGTCAGCTGCAGTAGCCCCTCTGCTCTCGGCTCCCACACAGAGCTGTCAGCTAGTAACGCTCAGCCGCTCCCTCCCGTTTCAAACTCTTCTTATTAAAGTAAGAGTTAGAGAGCTAAATATATTTGAAATATTGGCTACCTTTGACAGAAAAAAATAACTAAGTCTATGAAAGCAATGTAGCCAGTTTTGCTAGTTTTGATTTAAGGGAGTTTATTGTGATTCAGTCAAAGTAATGAAATAACAAAGTGCAGTCTGATTTGATTTTCATTGTTAATGTGTTTCTTCATATTGAGCAGTGAAAATAAATAAAAGTCTTTTGCTTTAAGTATTTATTTACTGGAGGGTTGATAGTTGTGCTGCATAGCCACAGCAACAGCTAGCTCCTCACTTTAGCGGCTCTGTTGCTCCTCCTACACTTTGGACTGAACCATTGTTCAGTCCAAAGTGGACAATGGTTCACTTTGGACATCTTGGGCACCAAGCATAGAA
Organism: Alfaro cultratus; assembly: GCA_903066825.1. NCBI lineage: Eukaryota > Metazoa > Chordata > Actinopteri > Cyprinodontiformes > Poeciliidae > Alfaro > Alfaro cultratus. The sequence goes on along the minus strand of CAEFZX010011834.1, from coordinate 41,813 downwards.
TCTGAAAAGGGAATGAAATGTTTTTTGTTTAATTGTTAACATGACAGTTAGATAACAAGGTCCAAGGGTGTCTCAATTCACAGTTCAGGAAAAAGCTGTAAAAGGAAAAAAGAAAAAGAAAACCTTGCTTGCCATGGCAATGCTTGTATAGTAAAGCTGACACACACAGAGAGAAAAGAAATGGTTTGAATTGCTGCTTTCCTGTTTTTCTGTGTTATTTTCTCTTTGCTGTGGCACACTGCAACCTCTATCATTTCTTAAAGTTCAACAAACAACAAATACTGAACCGTCTTGTTTGTAGATCATTAAATAGGATACAATATATCATAAAGCATTTAGCAAACTATGTCTCCTACAGCATCAGTCACTGGTACATGAAATTAAATTGTACAATACACAAAAAAAGGACATAGACCTCAAATGGACCTTGACAGAACTTAGTGTTTATAGTTCTGTCAAGAACTATAAACATTTCTATCCAGGTAGAATGTATTCTACCTGGATGTAAATCCAGGTAGAATACTTTCCAGTTGCTGTCTGTAAATTTTTGCATAATAAAACATGAGCAATTTTCTCTGCTTTAATTTAAGCCATGGTTTATAGAAATTGGATTAGAAACATTTTTGTGACATATTCCTGCTAATTCTGCACTGTGAAAATGACTCACTGTATATTAATGGCACCTTAAGCTGAAGGCAACTGATAGGTGATGTCCAGTCCAGTGAAACCCTAACCATGCTTGCAGGACTTGATCTGACATTGATCTGTTATCAATGAGAAGTGCTGCCTGGAACCATGGGTGCTCAGGACTCTTGGACCCCACAGCACCCACGGAATCAACGCCTGTGATCTTCCAAATGTCCTCATCACGTGAACTTCATGGTTTTCTTTCTTTTCAGATGGTGTCTGGACTCCAAACTGGTTCTTTTCATGGCAAACTTCTCAGTTCCTTTGTTTTCATTATTAAATATTTTACTTTCATGCCTGTTTTCAGTCTGCCTGGCCATGGATCATGCTACTACTATACATAACTATTCCTCAGTTTCAAAAATGTTTTGTTGGGTCAGATGAGCATTATTTTCTAAAGCCATAAAACTTCTTTCATCTTTGCGTTGGGCAGTGACTTATATACAAAATTTGGTGTACAACAAGAAATGCTGTGGATCTTGCCCTCTGACAATTTCTTTTCTAATTTAGGCATCAACTGCAAAACACAGTTAGTGTGTTGCAGATGAAGCAAAACGATTTTTGGCTGAGATGTGTTGAAGCAGAGAAATATCTAGAAGTTGCAGGACTCCTGGACTTGAGGCCTGGATGAGAAGAGCTCTGCTCAGTACCAGCCAGGTGTAAAATATGTTCAAACAATGAGCAGTGTTGGTGTCAACCATGTACAGCCAGGACAGGCAGGAGGCAAGATAATGGGAGCAGGGACAGAGAACACTTTTTAGTTTAGGGGGCACTTTGAGCTGGAAATGACATGATCTACATACCCGTTGCAGTTGAAAATGGGCTTGACTGTTATTTCCAGGATGGTTATGATTTCTCTGACCTGATTTCAGTTAAAATGGGCCAAGGTTCCCCAGAGGAATAATAATGTTCATTATTTTGTCATTCCGTCCTCCGGGTTTCTTAACTCCAGCTAATGTGATGTAAATCTTTCAGCTCATCTGTTTTGTTTAGTGGTTTAAGCAATTTTCACATCTCTGATCAGGCTATCTAATCAGTGACTTTCAGTATAGAAACAGACAGCACTTCAACACTTAGCTGTCTAATCTAATCTATCAACCTAATCTACTATTAAAAAACTGCTGTGAAGCAAGTTTTTCTAAGCTTTTTAAAAAATTTTTATTTCTGGTCAGAAATGCGCTAAAGGATGACGTTTTTCTACATTCAGTGTAACTGATCAAAACACAGTGGCACTGGCTAAAGATCACTAAATCACCAGCAGCAAAACCTCTTCAAACCTTCATGTTCCAACCCAGCTTTTACAGACCTGATATCTGTTGAAATAAAATATGTGGAACTTTCCTTCTGTTGCCATATATGTTTGTTGCCATCAGCTGTATTTCAGTGTAAATGGTCTTTGACCCGTTTTGATATCTGTCTCACGTTTGTAGCACAAAATATGACTTCATATGAAAACGTTGATGTGTTAGCCTGCAGCCCAGGGCTGCCCCAGACAGCTGACACTGCAGGAAGAGTGAAGCATCACTCAGAAAAACCAGACTCTAACGGGAACTTTACAGACCTGCCACTCCAGGACATAAGAGCTATTTCTTAAGATCAGCCTGGCCACTTCAGGGCAGGCCAAAGCGTGTCCTTGAAAGGTGAGCTGGAGTTCAGAGGGTAGCAGCTCATGTTCAGAGTTCTTCAGACAAGTGAGGAGGGCTTCTAGAGGGTGCAACTCAGGGATTTAACGGAGAAAAAAAGGAAAAACAAGTTCATCAAAATTATATTATGACTACAAATATACTACACCTGAAAATACTTTTTCATAAAAATATTTGCAGGTATATACTGCAGGTGTAGGGTTCTTTAAACAGTATATTTGGATGGGGACGGCAGAGGTCAGGAAGATCTCCCATAGCGGTCTGCACTACAGCAGATATGAAGAAGCCTCTGTGCCAAAACCTTTGTTCTTTTAGGAATAAAAACATGGCGCTCTTGAATCTTCGCAGTTTGATAATCCATGTGTCAAAGACTTCTTCACAAAGTATAAATGGAGAAAATGCAATACTGAGACGATTCTCTGATACCAAAGGAAGCGTTCACCAGGCCATTCAGCACTTTCCATGATTATAATACTCAGCAACTCTGTTGCTCTCCAGTTTTCCCCTGTGCTTTGTTTTATCAATTTCTTTCCAGTTGCTGTCTGTAACTGGTCATGTGGTATGGTTTTCAGAGTCCATTTATCTCAACAATTTTAAATGTAGAATAAAAAGATATGAAATATGAAGTTAGGCACGAAAATGTAAAAGAAAGCACAAGAACTGCTGCAGCTGAGACTGTTTGCCAGCAGATTTTTAATTCTGCCAACAAAAGATTGCCTTTATTAAAAGTTGTCATGTCATCTGAGGACATCTCGAGAAAAAAGTGTTCAGCAGCAATAAAGAAGGCTTTATCACTTTGTGCATTCAAAATGATATTGGAAGTCAAATAGTTTGTAGATCAGAGAGCAACCCCCTGTTCTCTGGCACAAGACAGTTATTAAAGGCTGACCAAAGTGATCATTTGATTCTGAATGTAATAATTTGGGTTAATCATTCAAATAAAGTTTGAGAGTATTTCTGTATTTTTGAGTTTGGGACACTTTGACAAGTGTTATTGGTTATATATAAATATTAATTTTACCCTAACATTTCCAAAAAAGTCTAATAACAATACTAAGCCATTGAAATGGTTAAAACCTCTCCTTCGTACTGCTGGTTTCTTCCATCTGCTTTGTTGAAAAGCTGTTTTGTTTCTTAGTGATGACATATAGAAAAGGGAGCATTGGTGGTATTCCTTTTAGTGTTATAATTCTGAAGTGAGATAAGCTGCTCAGAACCTGTGTATGGTTGAAGAAGGTCTGAGTTTTCCAGTCGGAGCTCAGGTGTCTTCTCTGACGCTGTGCTCAGCTCCCAGGCATCTTCTGCTCAGTCTGCTCATTTCATTTGTCTTCTCTTCAGTTTGGCATCAAATTGCATTAGCACTGGCCTGGGTGCACCACTGCGCCAGGACATCAATACTGATTGCCTGCCATAATTACAATGTAATGTTTGAATAAAACATCCATTAAATGAGACATTATCAATATTTATGCCAGTGTTGATTTCATAAGCTCCTCATTTTAAGGTCACAAGAATGCATTATGCAGAATTATGGATAGTGATAAAACTATGAGTGGAAATCAAAATGTTGACCTGACAGCTGTTCTTTCTTTGACATCTATTCCACTGATCTGCAGAAATACACAGCTGGTTCAGGTTCACATGGCTCCAGGAGTGATTTCTGAAAATTTTGTTTAAACTCTTTTTCACAGGGATTATAGCTAATAAAACTGAACAGAACCAGAACTAATATCAGGCTGTGCTACAAAGATTTTAAGGAAATACAATGAACTCTCCTGTTGAATGTTGAAAAGGCACTTAAGCCTCACAAAAAATAAATTAATTAAAAACTTCTGTCAGGTTGTGTCTACAAAAAAGTCAATTTTATGAATTAATGCTGCTGCCATAAAACACCATTTAACTTCTTCACCTCAGAAGTTAAAGTTAATTCACCTCAGCCAGCCTCCTCTGCTCTTCTGACTTAGAGGAAAAAGACAAAGTTTAAAAACCTGTGAGAATGCTGAGCTAACACTGTTACAATTCAATCAATGCATTTATTTTGATAGGCTTATATATATTTAGGGGAGTAATTCTATTTTTATTGGAATTATTACTGTTCATACATAGTATTTTTATCCCTGAACATCTGAAGCTACATCCTAACAGCCTGATGCTGATAGCTGACTCTAAGTTTGGCCAAAGACAACACAGTCTGACAGACAGAACTGGTCCTATTAACTCCATCAACAATGCTAGACATAAACAGCTTTAAGGCATCAGGCAGAAATCATGTTGTTTTCAAATCAATCAGAGATATTGGATGGTTTTTATGAGGATTGTTTTATGTAAGTAAAGGAAGTAAAACTTTAATTTTACAGCACATTTGAACATATCACAAAGTGCTTCACTTTCAGTCAAGCATCTTTAAACACAAAATTAAACACGTCTCTGCTCTGTGAACTATTTTAAATCCTGTTTCCTTCCAGTAAAAACAGCTTCTGTTCAAATAAGGTTTGAGTTACAACTCACCAAAAACAGCCATATTTGCAGTGTGTATGGATGACGTGACTTCACTCCTTGTTAACTTGTCACAATCTGCAACGTTAGTCTGCATACAGTAGGTGATGTTTCTTAACCTCCTTCACAAGTTTCAGTCTGGCTGATAATTAGGAAACATCTCATTTTTACCTTCTGGGTAGCAGAATAACAGGGTGCAGGTGAAAAGGCCTCATTCAGAGAACACATTCTGTCAATCAGTCAAGTTTATTTTTATAGCATATTTGAGAAACAAGGCAGGTCTTTATATATATATATATATATATATATATATATATATATATATATAAACAAAAGTACAAATTCATAGAAGGCACCACACAGTCAACAATTGAGAGAACATATTAACATTAAATTTTGTCAAGTGCCACTGTTACACATCAAAAATATTGGTCAATGTTTCATTTATTATGGTTCAAAAGCAACTCTAAGCAGGTAGGTTTTTAGTCTTGATTTAAACAAACTCAGTGTTTCAGCTGTTTTGCAATTTTCTGGAGGTTTGGAAATTCTTGAAGTCCAGATTTGTGGTGCTTAGAAGTTGAATGCTACTTTTTTTACATAATGAAAACATAAAAATCATAAACACATCATATATCTTGAGATGTAAAAAGTGATTTTTGAGCCATTGTTGACTTTTCATCATTTCAAACCAGTCTGTCCATTTTTCTCTGACTTCTGAAATTAACAAGGTATTCCCCCACACCCCCACCTATCACCGCTGGATATTTTCTTTTTTGCATTTTGCTCTGTAAACTCAAGAGGAGTTATGTGTAAAAATTCCTGTAAATCAGCAGTTTCTGAAAAATTCAAGGAAGCCTCTGGCACTAACAACCATGCCAAGTTCAAAGTCACTAAAATCCCCTCTGTCCCATTCTGATGCTCACTTTGTACTTCAGCAAGTTAAAAATTCAGCAGAGCTATGTGTTTAAAAACAGAGTAGCTGCAATGTGATTTGAAAATTCACATCGCACTAATAAGGAATTGAACATGTGTACCTAATAAAGTGGCCGATGTGTGTATGTATTAGGCTGCAAAGTGCCAACAAAACTGAACAGGAGTTAACAGGGAGGACATGACAGTGGCTTGGTTTATGCCACACTGTCCACAGATTTGCTTCTGGAATCCAGGGACAATTTCACCTTTTCAACGTTTATCACAGGATGCTGAAGCTAATGAACGACACAATTAATGCCACGGATGAGGGCTTCCTCCTCTCTCCTCCACCCCTGTTACATTCCTTAAATACAAGTGTTTAATTAAGCAGGAATGTTAATTAGGAAGTTATGATATGAAGATGTGTGGGTGAGGAAGGGGGGGGGAGAGGGGAGCGGATCTGAGACTGGTTAAAGTAAATGAGTTTAAGACGAATGGCGTTTGGCTCCTGATGATAGTGGGGAGTGTTGGTGTGTCAGCGGCGCCGGATGGTGATGAGGACGATTCGTATCCCACCAAGCTACACTGCTAATGATCATGAAGGGGAGATTCAGTCAGTAGATGTTAACAGTTAAATAGCTTTAACATATTTAGTGTGTTACCTGAGTCCACACACAAAATCCATTAGCCGACATTTTCCTATGGAAAGAGCTGAAATGTAAAATCAGTTTCAGAGATGCTGACAGTGTGGCTGGAATCCTGTAAAAAAATGAAACCCTGGAAGACAGTGCTGTTTAATTTGCAACTGAAAGGCTTTTCAGAGCTAAATTAAATTCTTCTTGTATAAATATTGTACTGCACAGAGTGATAAATGAGTGTAATGTGAGTTGCATAATAAAGCTCACTATCTCACTATTGCACAAAATTATCTACCTTCATCAGTACAGAGTCCAAGGGGCTGTACACAGTCAGCCTGGCAGCACATAGACCCTTCTTTAATTTGATTCTCCTCACATTCACACAGGGCTGCACAGTGGCGCAGTTGGTAGCACTGTTGCCTTTCAGCAAGAAGGTCTTGGGTTGCATGTTCTCACTGTGCATGCGTGGGTTCTCTCCAGGTACTCCGGCTTCCTCTCACAGTCCAAAAACATGACAGTTCTTTAAATCCTCCTTAGGTATGGAAGTGTGTGTGTGGTTGTTTTGTCCTGTCTGTCTCTGTGTTGCCCTGCGATGGACTGGCATCCTGTCCTGGCGTCCTGTCCAGGCGTCCTGTCCAGGCGTCCTGTCCAGGCGTCCTGTCCAGGCGTCCTGTCCAGGCGTCCTGTCCCCCTTTAGGGAAAAGGGTGTAAAAAAATAGATCTATGGACTTTCGCACAGCAGAACTGAAGTAGATTTAACCTTTATTCTGTTTTCTGTGTCTCATGAGAAACCCATCTTTACTTCCAGAGTAATCCAGATGAATCCATACAATCCAATTTAAGAAATACCCTCACTAAGATATTTTATTAAAAGTTCATTTAAGCAGAGCCATAGATAAAGGCAGATTTGGGAAGCCAAGATGTCCTTTTAGCCTTAATAGCCGTTAATGACACATCACCATTCCAGATTGTGTTTTTAAATTTAGTTGAGTAAAAAAAAAAGTATTCTGTGGATAAGCTATGAAGATGTAAAGGCAATATTGTTTGTGACTTAAATGACAAGTGTAGAAAACAATTGTGGTAAAACAGAATAATTTAGATTCATAAAGGAGAAGTCAGAAGGCAGGCAGAGAAACGGACAGCGTAACAGAAACCAGTGAGCTGATATACTGGGGCAGCAGTGGAACATGGCAAAGGAACCAAATAAACTAATCAGACAGCATATGGAACAGCTGTGGCTCAGAGAAACCAGGGACACTGAGGGAGCTGAACTAAGACTCACAATCTATTATTCAAACCAAAAGGGAAACAGACTGAAAGTGAAATAAATTGAAATGCAAAAAATTCCCCAGAGCAAATAAGAGAAATAAAATAACTAAATTCTCCATTGCCAGCATTTTAAATGAAAGTGCTGCTGGACCTCTGCACTAACACTAACTTACTCATGAGTGAAAAAACGAAATCATCTCATCGCATCTCATACCTGAAGCAACATCCAACATTTGCATCAGTAAATGCGCGTTCACTGCACTTGGTTGTAACCCACGACATACTAGCAGTCAGTGACAACATTTTGTAGCGATAGACACCAGGTGATGTCTAGGCATCACCTGGTTTTGGTCTAATTGCTGCATAGAGAACTCACCATAGTCATAAATCTTTTAGGTGGGATGGTACATTCAAAGAACTCTCCATTGCTCTGACGTTCCAATACGTTTTATTGCCTGGGAGGATTTTTGGCCGTGATTCTTTTATCATAAGGAATGTTTGGAAATGCAGTTTGGATATTTCTTGAACAAAAATTTAATCCAACGCGCTGTTAATCAATAACTATATTACAAAGTGAAGGGCTTCCTTTATGAAGAAGGGAATGAGATGTGATGCTTTAACTGAAATTACAAAGAGAAAAATGTTTAAAGATCAGTTTTTTTACCAGTTGGTCATCACGGAGAGTAAACAGTCATTTCTGAAAACTCTTCAGAGATCCTGAACGGAGTGAGATGCTCGCTTACTGACCTCTTGCAGCCGTGTATCAAGTTAGGTAACCATTTGGACAAAAATCTTCAAACCTAATCTCACAAATATATGCAATTTTTATAAAAATGTGTTATGTTTAACAGTGCAAAACCTGACACAGATACAACAGGACTGACATGCAGATAATACCTTTGTTTGAAACAGCAAGTTTGTCTGCTCAAAGTAGAGCTATGCTCTATTCAATAAAAATAATGAAAGTCTTTTATATTATTTGATATGTTAATGAACATTCAGGTACAAAACAAAGTCTTGACAAATATATTTTTATGTATCTTTAGTTAAGTTAAAGTGTTTTAGTCCTGTTGGTCAGACTCAGTGTGAACTTGTTTCTCTAGAGAGCTGTAGACAGAAGGAGCATCAGACAGTAATGTTGATCTAATTACACATTTTGGTAATAACTGTCTTTGGAACTTATTATTAGCTATTCATTCCCAAACCAAACCTATTGACACACTTTTGGCGCCACATCTGATGCACATTGAGACAAACCAGTCACAGAAGCTGGTTTCTGTGACTGGTTTGTCACAGAAACCAGTCACTGGTCGAGGAAGTACGCTCTCAGGGTTTACTGTAGACATGATAAAAATGCTTCATGAATCTTATAGTTAATTGTAGAAGAAATTAAAATGGATGCAGATAGAACTAACTATCTGCATCCATTTTTTGTTATACTGTAGAAGTATTACTGATTAAACTTTAGCTTTAATAACATAAGCTATATATTTTTTAAAGTTTAATCAGTAATACTTTTATAACAAATTTATGTCAGATCATGATTTCTTAGTTAATGTCAAGTTGTCAAAAGAAAGAGATTTTGAATAATGTCAACTTTGTATTAAAGTGTCATGATTTACTGAATGACACTTTATGACAACAGTCATAAATATTCATGAAGACTTACTCATGTTCATGACAGGTGTTATGTCATGTTTATGACAGTGTCATGAGAGTCTTATTCACAACCCGTGATTTTTTTTGCACTTTTCAACTCTACATTTCAACGCCATACTTCTTTACTTTTACTTCAGCAAAATAATTTAATCCTTACTTTTACAGGAGTCTTATCATAAGTACGCTTCTACTTCAAAGATACTTAGTAGAAAAAAATGAATATTTTTTACACATCTGGAAATAAACAGAAAGAACTGAGCTGAATTTTAGTGTTTTATGTTGATATACATTACCTTCAAAACCATGTATATTTTCTCAGACTCCTTCAGATCAGTACCAAAGCATCATGTGTTTCCTTACATTTAGTTTCTGTAGACATAAAAGAGATTTTTTGAAATCATGTTGCCCACTCACTCTACAAGGCTCTCTCTTAGTTCTGGCTTCGCTTGTGAAGCAAATGCTTAGTGTACATTTAATGTATTAGTTACCCAAAGACATTAAGTGGCTACCTGTGTCTTTGGGTTGAAACTCTATCTGCTAGCCTCTCAGATGCTTTTAAGCTTACTTAAATTTTATTCATGGCCTTTTTCCATACAAGTTTTACAAATTTACAAACAACTTGCATAGAACTAAAACCGCCCATATTTAATCCTAATAAACCCAGCACATTATGCTGTGTATAACATTAGAAATTGCTAGTATTATACACAGAAATTTGCTAGTATGACAAATTTATCTTTGCTCCCAGACTATAAGACACAACCACCTGTCTGAATGTTGATTTAAAATAGGAGGTATTTTGACACTTACAAATATTGGGAGTATTTTTTATGAAATCATATCAGACATATTTATTATTCTTACACATAATAATAATAATAATAATAATAATAATAATAATAATAATAATAATAATAATAATAATAATAATACTTTTTAACTGAATGAGTATTAAGATTCTTCCTTCTATGGTCTATTTTAGTTTTAATTATCGACAAAAGCTCTGCTAACTTCCCCCCAGTACGAAACATGTCCCCTGGTGAACAGCTCGCATCTAATTAGTTTAATTGGCTGCAGGTCACTTACTGTTTTGGGTAAAAAAAGGAGATCCCAGAGAGACTTGGTCTTTCAGAAAATGAGGAACTGCTCAGTAAAACACTGCGTTGGACAGGACTTTAACAACCTGCCAGCCATTTTCAGCCTTTCTTTATGTGGGGTTTGTAACATCAGAGGTTAATGGTATTAAAAATGTAAAGAAAATGCAAGTTTACAAACATGTTGAAAGCTAAGACTCAAACTAGTCACATACTGTATCAGAGAATTCTGACCCAGCTCTCCAGTCACTTTAATAAAATGTGATAATCAGCACTAGCAGTGAAACTGCATGTAGTAGTTTATATTTATGAACTATCTTGAAAGATTTCCACAACACATGGAAGCACAATAGGTTTCATGGTATCAGTTGTGTTGGGTCTGCGAAGAACTCTTTGGAATTTGGTATTTTGCTTTCCTTGATGGCATCAAAGCACTAGGAGAAACTAACAGTGTAAACTAGAGCTGTAAAGCAGCTGCAGACCTGCTGAAAAAGCAGCTCTCTGAGACCTCATTGCAACACTCAGTGGCAGTAAAAGTGTGGGTGACCACATTAGCCACAGAGGTCCTGTTCCTCCTCTAGAATCCCTTTAGTGGAATGTGTGAATCCACAAAGATGATGGACTAAGGTTGGTTCCTGCTTAGCACTTTGCCATGACCTCCTGTAATGGGCTCATATCAAGAGACCCTTTCCACACTCTTCTCAGACTGCTGACAGTTTTTCCTTTTTCTTCTTTTTTTTATTTGCTCCACCAGTATTCATGTTCCTGCCCTGCTCTTTTCCCAGTTAGGATTGAGAAAAGAAAAGGGAAGAGGAATAAGAGGATGAAGGAAAGTGAAAGGAATCAGAGTTGCTGACCATGCAGATTTGCACTTCGTGGTACCCCAGCCAGCCACATCCATCATGCCCTGATGCTAATGGCTGTTCCAGACCTACCGACCTGCAGCCTCTCTCCACAGCCCCTCAGCTTCCCCTCCCTCGTTCGCTCCAAAGCTGCATGGCAGGGAGATTTGACACAGAAATGAGTTGAAACTAATGACTCTAATGACTCTTGTTGCCCCCCTGCCAATAACTGCTATCATTACTGCTGCCCCTGCAAGTGGCTCCAAATGGCTCTGTTTTTACCCTGGCAAACTGCCTCTTCCCTTCACTGAGCAAGCACTGGGAGGGGAAAGTTTCTTCCACAGTCATCCTAGGAGGTCGTTTTTTCCCTAATAAGCAGTCAGTTGATTTTCTCAGATGCTAACAAACAGATTTATTGTCTCAAGTCTCTGTGAATTTTATTCTGAATTGTTAAGCAACATTAATTCTTGTTAAATGGAACATTTCCTACAAGAAAATAAATGATTTTAATGAAATCTCATAGGATGAATAATTGCTTCTTGTTCTAATTATATTTGACCATAATATCATATCAAAGCAGCTCACAAGTGATGAAACATATTTAAAGGGGCAGTATTGTGTGTTTTCCGGCATATGTTAGCATTTTATAGGGTCATTTCCAGTCAAAAAACGATGTTAATTTTAATTGTTTTTTGTTTTTTTACCTTACTTAACTGTGATATCCAGTGACTACCTGATTAACTTTGACTTTGGCAATAGTGAAATGGATTCAACCAGTTATTTTTTTTTCCCCATAAGCTTTAGACATTGTTGATATTTAGTGGAAATCATAAGTATTCATACAATGGGTAAAAATGACACATAACCATAACTTCAGTGTCTGATTATTGAAGTCTGATTTAATGTCAAACTGTAATTGTTCTATAATCACTTTCTGTAATGCACAGAAAGTGATTATAAAAATAAGGTATAGATGTTTTTTAATGTCATTTTTTAAAAATAAAATGCAAGTAAAAATGGCCAAATTAGTCTATGAAATTATTACTCCCCTGACATTATGACAATGTACTTTTAAATAAGAAGTCTTTCCCATTTCCTGTCACAAAAAAAGATTAAAGGACTAAAGTCCCAGCAAGATCTAAAGAAACTCATCCATGCGTTTTAGTTGCATTGATTATTGCAACAGCGTCTTCACAGGTCTGCCTAAAAAATTAATCAACCAGCTGCAGCTGATCAGGAACACTACTGCTGGTGTTCTGACTAAAACTAGGAAGATAGAGTACATCACACCAGTTCTACAGTCCTTCCATTGGCTCCCTGGAGGTCAGAGAATAGAGTATAAAGTGTAACTAACCTCCTCTGAAAGCCAAACCTTGCTTCAGGCAAATTTAGAAAACTTCCAGCATAGTGGGCGGAGTCAAGAGACACAGTGTGGGGATGAGCAGAGGGGGAGAGTGGGGCTGTGATCAGGATCAAATATCCACTGTGGTCAACTTATCCACTTTGTTGCTATATTTATCAATTTCTCAAACTCCTCTGGTGACTTTTTTCAGAACAACTAGTGATAAACCCAGTGACAGTTTTTCTGTGTTAAGACTTTTACATTCTGCAGAGCCAGCAGGGAGAGCAGCCATTAGCTTCTATCACTTCCTCAGCACTGCAGCCAGTCATTCATTCAACACCAAACCTTCACTGTGTATTCTCTTTTTGATCAGAAGAATGTACCTAATGGAAATAACTGTCTTTTTAACCAACATTCATTTCCAAGTGAATTACATATTTTTGGAGGACATGAGGTAAAACAGCACAGACACAAGGGAAACATTGAAACTTTTCATTAAATACCCATAGCCCATGAACCACCTTTTCCACTTGTGTTGTAAGACAACAGTGATACAGTATGCACAGCATTTTTTGACCTCAGTGTTATGACAGAGAATAAATGTATAACATTAGTTTTTGTAACTTCAGCATTGTTATGTCTAACATAAACCAAACTGGAATAGAAAACTGGCTTGAGTGTTTATCTATTTGTTTATACTTGAATCAGAATCCCATATAAAGAGCCCTGGCCTTTGCTCTTCACTCTTGGCAGCCATTTCTTCTGTTTGTGTCACACAATGATCTTCACCCTAAGACCACAATCCCTGCCAAACCCTCCTAGCATCACAGCACTGGCATAGAGCCAGGGACCAAGATGCTACAGCGAGCCCCCGCTTGTCTGCCAAGGTCAACTGTATTTACCTCTACTTCCAGGATTGTGGGGGTGGCGTCGAATGGGGGGAGTAATAGGCCTGGAGGGATGAAAAAAGGAATTTATGTTATTAAGATTGAGACCTTTGCCAAGTTTTGCTTTGATTTAGTAGACAGAGTCAGTTTGGTGATTATTCTCTAAGGTGCTCTGTCATTGTTGACTTGTCATAGTATTTGGTAGGAATATCAAATGCTATCATTTCTTACTCATTGATTTAAGACATTTTTACTGATGCATGCTTCTGCATGGAGTTTGAAATCACCAGATAATTCAGAGGTGTTGTGAGTTTGGTGAATTTTACAACCTAGCTGGGCACTGAGGGTCGCTTTCGTCTCACCAGAGCCCAGTTTGATGACCTGCTATCTAGCATCGGTGCCTGCATCTCTTGGCAGGAGAGCAACTACACAGCATTCATCACAGTGAGTCTCTCATTGATGGATGCGCATTGAACACCCAAAACACTCAAATCACTTCAAACGTGCAGTTTTAGATGCACCGTGAGATCTTTTGACGCGCGTTAGACACGTGTCCACATACATATTTCATGTAAAGCAGACTCCCCTGATGCTCAAATCGTATTTGGTCTGACTGCAGCATATCATCCTCAGTTACTACAAGTATTAAACAATGTAACATTACTACATTACTTACAGCTCACTCGGACGCTCACATTATTGCCAGATTTTGTTCTTCCTCATCAGAAGAAAGGTCAGAGATAGAGATCATTACTGAAAAGCAGGTAGCATCATTGTCACAAGATTCTGATGTAGATTGGTTTGCTGATGAAACATTCATAACAGGCGATGCTGTTCCCTTTTGCTGAGAAAAACTGGTTAGCTGTGATTAGGTTATGAGTGGACTCTGGTTGGGCTGCAGAGGTCTGGATAATCCTGGCCGATCTAGTTTGCAGGCCATTTGAAACCAGTTTCAATGACATCTGGTTCCCTCTGGTCCTTGTTCATATGGTAGCTTGTCTGAAATGGAAAAGCAGTGCTTTAGTCACTGAAAGATAATGGCCATCCATTCCCATAGAGCTGTTGTCTGAGTCTGTGCTGTCAAACTGAACTAATCAAAAATACATTTGTAAAATGTTGACATGATTTATATTGACAAAGCTTCAAAAGCACCCTGAAAATTATATGCAACAAACATTACTGTTTGTCAACTGTTACTTACTGTAAGAGGAAGATTGGTTGACTTGAATATTGTGTTAATAACACTCATTCACTTCTTGGCCTTCATGCAAGTTTGCTTTCACATGGCATCAATAGTTAAACACTAACAAAAACATTCAAAGATTTTTGATTATTCTCCAAAGAGAGAAACTCTTTCAGCTCAACTCCATTGAATGTCTTGTTTTGTTAAATACGTTCACTGAATGCATGCATTGTTTTAATACTCCAGAAATCATAGGAATTTTGTCCTTGAAGGCTTCCTTTAGCTCTGCAATGTCGGCCCTGCAGTCCCATGATTTGTTAATCCCAAAGCACTTAAAATGTATCCATGTTCATGAAGCCTTCTCTCTGGTTTTGGCTGTAAGCAAAGTAAAGTACAGTGACTGCTAGAAAAGAAGCTAGAGGTGTTTGTTGTTGGCCGCAATGAACAACATGTCCATGCATACATTTTAAAATAGAACTTAACTTTTATTAAATAAGATAAAGAATTAACAATTTTGCACAGTAATATTGCCAACAATGTCACAAAGTTCATAATTTAAACATGAATATGGCATGAAAAGCACAAGTATTTATTACAAGCAAAAGACAAGATTAAATAAAATGAGTCACACAACTGTTGATGTTGTCAATTGTGTTTCTTTCAAAGGATTGTTTCGCATTTATCAGGGATACAGAAAAAAAAAATAAAAATAAAAAGTTAACACTTTTAACTTTGCTACATAACCCAACATGCAATGATTTAAATTCTGTTCAGTTTCATCAGAAAATTGTTTTACTTTACTTGATGCCTCAATTCTGACTTGTTTAAGCAGCCAAGTTTATAAAAGGTTTCTGTACACAGCTGATGTGTTACATCCTCATAGTTATTGTATTATAATATATCCATACATATTTACTAATGAAGCAGAAAGGATCAGGGTTATTCCAACATTGAAAGGTGGTAAAGTATTTTACATGAGGATCTGAAACTGTGTTGCCAAGTCTGCTTAATAACGTTGGGCTTGATTTTTTGCTAAAGTGGCTTGCAACTTTAATGCGTTGTTTCTTGTGGTTTTTTGGGTCTGCTCATTTAAGCTCGGAATTAAGCAGAGATACACATCAAACACCAAAATCTGTCGGAAATCCAGGTTGTTTGAGTCAGGCCCTCCCTGTCCGTCTTTTCCCATACTTAGTTTTATAAAACACGTGAGAATTAAAATCTTATTTTTTATTTTCCAGACAATAGTAAATAAAAATAAAAGTTTTCTAAAGTAAAGTTAGAACCATGGATACATGTTAGTGTTAGAGTGAAAATGTTTAAATCAGAAATATAAGAAGAAACAAACAGTTTTATGCATCACACTTACATCTACACTGTTGTGAAACAAATATTTACTCTCATATTTCATCTGATTTTGATGTTTGGTCACATTTAATTGTTTCAGACCAAATGCTGATATAAACTAAAAATGAATAAATATAAGAAGAAACTATGAATTACTTTTTTTACTAGAACCAAATAATCTAACTAGAAGGCAATGTGAAAATGTGTCTCCCTGTTCTTCTGCCATCTTTTAAGCTGCATGGTGACTCATCGGCAGGACTGGAGACTATCAGAATCAAATAAAAGGAAAGGTGCAATATCAATCACAGTTTTCAGTTCAGGTGGTTCACATCGGTAATAGAATTTGGAAGCAAAACAAAAAGGTTAGTATGGCTCAGGTGAGACCTGAAAGTGAATTTTACTTTATTCCAATGTGAAGAAATGCAAGACACTAGGTGGTGACAGACCACCTGCCCTTTTCCCTCTTCAAATGAAAGTGCCCTTTTTCAAGTTTTTTCCAGTGTATTTTGCATTTCTGGATTTAAAGGCCTATATTATCAGCACACCACATTTTTGTAATTGTGGCTGGCAGACCTCCACACCCCAAACAGACACGTGACATGCCCCGCCTCAGCGTGAATACTGTGCTCCAAAGCTTGCAGGTTTACACACAGATGCGCTGCTATGGAATGTCATACACATGTGAACATTTTATGCTACCCTGACACAACTTTGGAATGTTTACATGTTGAATAGGCGTCAAAATGTCACATAATAGGATGTCAGCGTTTAGCCTGAGTCTGAGTCAGTCTGTTTCTGACTACTGTTGCCAGATCTTGCGAGAGAAACAAGCAACCAGCTCTATACAAATACTATGTAAAACACATCTATGTATATATATCCACTAATGCATTTTATACAATTACGGAGAGGAACTCAGTGACAATAAAAATAGTTACACAATTCCAGAAAAAAAAGCAAAAAACAAAAAAAAACTTTAGGAACTTTACTTTGTAAAGTTCCTAATATTAACGAGCAAATGTTTCGAGCAGCTGTGATTATTTTACTTTAGTAATAGCTATGCTTATTTTAAATATGTTTCTTTAATTACAAGAAATTAATTTTTAATTACAATAAATACTCTGGTTCGACAGCACCATGTAACCAAATAGCAAACTTTAGAGAAATGTTAATGATAGTTGTTCCAATAATGACGTGGTATTTCAGAAAATGTGGAGAGGTAGAATGTTGACAATATAAGCTATGAAGATTAAAGTTGCTAAAGGATATTCTTCATTTACTTACACCCTTATCCGTTATGGGGATAAGGGTGCTGGTGCCTATCTCCAGTGGTCCAGTGGTCAACATGTAAGAGGTTGGGTCACCCTGGACAGGTCATCAGTCCCTCACAGGGCAACACAGAGACAGACAAACAATCATGCACTCACACCTAAGGAGAATTTAGAGAAAATTATTGACAACATCAGACTTGAAGTCAGCAACACCAAGAAGATGCAGGAATACTTCTGTCATTTCCCATGTGACAGCAATTTCATGTTTTTCCGTGAGTTGGAAAAACACTAGATGACTTTTCTTCCAACAAAAACGTTCTGGTGAAATCTGATCCATTGGTCAACAATTTCAAAAATAAATCATTGCCATAAAAAACAATCCAGAGGATCACTGAAAGAATGGTGGATGGACTTTGGTGAGGAAGGATTACAAATCCCAGTCAGTCTTTACCCAAGAAGATGAGGTTTCTGCTGGAAAAATTAAGTTCTTTCTTCAATAAGAAGAATATCAAAGTTTTACAACAACCTAGCCAAAGTCCAGAAGCAATATTGAAAGAAAATCTGCTGAGTCATCTGATGAGGGTGACCTCACAATCAGACTCAGGAATCCTGCGGGGCTGAGAGAGAAAGTGTGGGTGGTTACATGCAACCTCAAACAGCTTATTAACTGTTTTCTTTTAACACATTGGTTTCAGATTCTCTGAATAAATCTACCCAGTTATGTGATACTCTGGGCTTCCAGTGAGGTAACTCAATTCTGAGTCAGGTCAACCGTGAGTTAAGCGTGAGTATATTAGAAGCCCTCATTAATGGAAGGCAGATAAAGCAATTCAGAGAAAATGAACAGAATGAAAGTATGCATAAGTGCATAAATATCAATACCTAATCTATTGTGACTTGTAAACACGAAAGACTTAATTAAATGAATGGACTGTAGTCTGTAGCTTAGGAAGTGATCGGAAAATCAGAAATTATAACAAAATTATGGCTATACAACATGTTTTTTTCTGTTGTGGGTTTTTCACTTTCCTTCTTGAAAAAGTTCAGCAACCGGATTGTAAGAATCTGCCTGTATTCACAAGCTTTGCCTGAACTTTTCTTCCAGTCACCGTCCACCCAGCGATGCTAACTCCGTCATTCTTTATTATGAATGTTTCCTCAAACTGTCCTTTGAGTCTATTGACAGACTCTCACTGGTCTAAAAAAACTTTAAAGTCCTTGCTTGTAACTTCTTTTTAAGACATGTTTTTATCAGTTGAATCAAGATGATCATAAAAGTAAGAACAGTTTATTTCTACTAAGTGCCAGTGTTATTAGCTAGCGCACGTTCAGCTCTGTCTGCATATTTTCCCTTCAGATCCACGTTTTTCCTCTGTAGCTCCAGCTGGCCTGTTATTGCATGCTTGAATGGAAGACTTCTTGATGTTGACTTCACAGCTGTGACAGAACCACAGCTCAGGGCTGTTTTTCCATCACCTTTTCTTAGGAAGTCTGTTTTCACCAGACACTTAGCGGATAACACAGTGGCTGCCTCTGCACCGCCCAGCTCCTACCTGTCTGTTCACATCTCCTCATGACTGTGAGTGGATAAAACTTTAAACATCTCTTTATCATCAATAAATCATCGCCATATTCAAGCTGGAGTATTATAACATCTGTAAACAGATTTAGTAGTAAGTTCCTGCCAGTCTCTGCCTTGTCACAATTTATTGCAGTTTTGCTTTTGTCATTTTGGCATTTAGAACTAACAAACTGATACAATGGAGAACAATAAATGAAAGAAGAAAATCATGGCTCACTCTGCTGGTGCAAAGATCATGGCTTCAGATCAACTTCAACAGTGATGAAAAGTAACAAACTGATACAGAGTAACGTGTCATTATGAATGCAGTGGAGAGGAAAAGATGGCTTTTTAACTCGTACTTATTGTACTTTGAAGCATTTATGAAGTAATTTAAGAAACACCTTGTTTTATATGCAGTTGACTGATATGAACATGATTTAGTGGAACTGCAACAGTCTGAATCAGGTGTGTTAAAACATGGAAACATCCAAAGCATGCAGGGCAGTGTGCCTTGAGGATGAGGATATTGAACCAGTATGTAACTGGTTCCAGGATCAGTCCCTTTTAGGAAAAAGATATGTGATGTTGTACCTTAAATCACTGCAGCTTTGATTTTGAAATAGTTTTCATGTTCAACATTTAGATGGATGCTTTGCTAAGGGTTTAAATGACGAGCTTCTCAGCTCTTAGTGTTATATGATATTAGTGATAGATTGCATATCAAGAGTGACTTTAGAATTGTATCTGAATTTGATTTTCTTAAACCAGCTCAGGATGTTTTCTGAATAGCCTCAGACCCTGGAGCAAAAGTTTAATTTGTTAATTTTAAGCTAAATTTTAAAACACTAATGCACATTTGTAAAACTAAAGTGATTTCTTTGAATACACTGTAAACAGCATTTTGTTTGGATAACCTGGGCTGCCTGAGCAAAGAACACATGGAGTTTGTTCATCACAAGTTCACAACAGCTTGAATCCAGACACCCAGTCAGATGACTGCGATCACAGCAACTTAGCTTAGTAGTGACACTGATTCAGAAAGTTTGTTTTTAGTTTAGTTTTTCTTTGATACTGGTGGACGAAAACTAGCTGAAGCTTCTCCTTTATCTTAATGAGGTTAGTTATGGGAGCAACCTTTATCCATCTCATCTACTTATGGTGTTCTAAACAGAGTAACTTCTTGTTCACAAAACAAAACTTTTGTTACATTAGTTCAGTAATTTATGATAAATAAAATTTAATAAAATTGTACATGGATAATGAACAAAATCTCTTTACTTCAGTTTGTCATGTGTGTTATTGAAGCATACTGACAACAAAGACTGGCCACTGGAGTAATTATCATAAATAAAAGTTTGTTTTGGTTGTCATGGTATCGCCTTCATGAGGAATTTAGCAGACTAAGCCAGCTTTTACATTAATATGAAAACATAAACAAACCTTTATGTAACACTTCACATAAAAAAAAACATGTTTATTAATACACGGATATAAACAGTGACGTGTACAAAATGTTGAGTACTTATGCTCAAATTTGCATAAACATTAACTCATATGTTGCAGAAATCTGAGGTTTCTAATCTCTGAAGTTTTTTTCTCTAAATGCAAAATCAATCTACTCAAGTAAGAGTAGCAATAATAATATTACTCAAGTAAAAGACAAACGTACAGTACAGGAAAATTACCCTGTTTTCCCAAAAGGTTGCTCAATGAAATCATGTTGTGTTTAAAGGCGGCTTGGAAAAAACACATTATGACATGTTAGCAATGGATTAAACAGTTGTAAAGGCTGGAAAAAATTGCATGGGACAATGGGCATAAATACGGGTAGCCCTGAATGTTTCAAATCGAGATATGAATGATAGAAAGCTGGTCACTCTGAAGTAAAAAAACAACAACAACAACAAAAACTGACTCTGTGGGCAGGCAAAGCCCACCCAGACCTGCTGCATGATGACTCCTGATTCCATAATTAGTTGAAGGACATGAGAGCAGGTCGGAGGTATAGATAAACGGAAAAGAAAAAAGGAAGCCATTAGACAAGGAGGAAGACAAGGTAGTGATAATGATGGACAGATAATAAAAAAACAAAAAGAGGAGACAGTGCAAGGAGAAACAAAAGCAGATTCAGAGGTCTAACATGCCGTGTTAACAAGTGGAAAGAAGTGAAGCTCGAGGGAAGAGAAAAAAATAACTGTACTGCTCCTCCACTCAAGACTGACTTCATTATCTTATACTTGCCTCTTTACCCTTCGTGGTATGCTAGCATGGAACCGACAGCTTTTTTTCCCAAACCATTTTCTTCCCAGAGAGACTAAACCCAGCAGAGCCTGAGATGAAATCAGAGGAATAGAGGGCACAAGAAGGGGAGGAGGTGTCTAATTTAGGTCAAGTATGACAGAAACTCTTGCTCACTGTGTTGGTATATGAAGCAGGGCCGACAGTTTAATACACACATCTATCTATCTATCTATCTATCTATCTGTCTGTCTGTCTGTCTGTCTAATTTGTTTTGCACATTTCAGCAAGGACGTTCAAAGTGCTTTCAGTCAGAAAAACACAAAAACAGTAAGTCACATCATACAGTGACCAATATTACATATTATCAAGTGCCATTATTAAAAAAACTCAAAATCAAACTTCAAATATGTTGGTCAATATTCCATTTATTATCATTCCAAATCAACTGTTTGACTCAGTCTGAGTCCATCACCACTCCCAAACTTCAGGCCTGATCACTTGGTTCTAGCTGAAATAGCTGAAGCTGCAAGCTTACTCTACACTGTAAAAACTGTCCATAAAATTGAAATGAAAAACTATTTAAAATACCCACGGTTACACACTGTAACAACCAAAACATTATATTACCATAGAAAATCCACGGTATTACCATAATTCAAGAAACATAAATTTCACATAATTCTTACAGTTATGAAATACAAAAAACAAAGAAATTTATTGTGAAAATGTTAGAAATGATAAAATAATATAAAAATACTGTAATATTGCCCTAAAATTAATGGTATTTGGCCAAAATGACAAATTTTACTTATACTTATATCTATGATACAATACCGTTAACCAAACGGCAGAAATATTTTTTTACACACAATAGCATACTGGTATGATATTTGGCTTCTTTTATGGTTTATTTAATTTTTTTTAGAATCAATTTTGTTTATAGTGACCTTTACATATCTAATTGAAATATCAAAGGCAGAATGGGAATCATACTGGAGATCCAGACTGCAGGGCAATCTACAGCAATGCCACTGTTGTTTATATATATATATATATATATATATATATATATATATATTTATGAAATTATACAGTTGAGATGTAATTTTATATCAACACATTTGTCAACCAATAAGATAGCTGTATGTCAGGCTCTGCTGCTTGCAATGTATAGTTGCAGTCAGTGAAGTAGGAGGCTTAGGGCAACAAGTCATGAGACACTTTTTCATGATGTCATTGTGTTAAAGATGCAAGTCAACAAGGGTGAAGCAAACATTTAAGTGAATACTGAGATCATAAAATGTTCATGCAGAGCATTATTCTAACTTTTGCTTTGTTTCTGTTTTCCAGCTGCAGAGGATCTTGTGGTAAATACCTGAGTGACAACATGAGTCCAAGATGCACAGCCTCCTCAGCAAAGTCTGGACTCAGTGACTCGTTACTCTTGATCAATCCAAAGCTGGAGTCATTTTGCCACATGCATTTCTTCCACCATTGATTATTCCTCATGTGGAGATAATCGTGTTGTTTTTTCAGATCTCAGTAATACTTTGTGAGGAGACCAGACAGGAAGTTGAATCAGTTCTGTTTATTAACTGAGTGTTTAAGTAGATTATATTAATTTTCCATAAACAGTTTATTGTTCTGAACTCTTAAACTGACACTTGAGAAAGTATTATACTATAATGTCTTGTATGCTCTTGCCGAATTTACTATGGTAAAATTCTGGCAACCACTGCTGCCAGTATTATACAGTAAATTAAACGTTTTTTTTTTTAGTTTTTTTTTTTACAATGCCATGTGTCTACGTATGTGCATATGTATATGTCATGCTTTATGCACATGTCACTGTGTGCTGCGGCATCTGAGAGGTTGTCTAAAAAAAAAATCCAACACCCTCCTTACCTATTTGCACACCCAGTAAAGATGTGTAATAAACCTTAAAATACACTCCCCATTCATAATCTGCGTCGACAGCTAAATGAATAACTGCCAGGCTGTTCTCTTTGTCTTGTGCACCTTACTCTTTGCTGAGAAAAGCAGGTCTTGCTCAGAGCAGCCAATTAAAAGCAATGCCAGTTTAATCACCACAAAATGGGCAACAAAAGGTGTTTAAAAAGTGCACCTCACACAGAATCAAGTCAATTAGAGGACAACCTTCCTGAGAGAACCTGCTTTCTATTTTAGGTTAATGCATCACGTCCCTGCACACACATTTGTGAACACACAGACACTCATCTGCATTCATAAACACATACACACTCTCTTAGGAGCACAACTGTGCACATACATGCACAAATTGTCTTTGTGCTGGCCAAACGCTGATGAGGGACTTTAATGCTGCATTCACACCAGCCCAGAATAAGAGTCTTTAATCAGACTCTAATTCATTTGTCTAGAAAATCTGATTCGTTTGGGAAGTGTGAAAGCAAATTTGAATTCCAAAACGGAGTAAAAAAGCAAACTCTGATCGACCTAAAAGCCTCAGTTTCGGTCCGGCTGAAGTGAACTTTGAAACGGATGGAAAGGAGAGTGAATGCAACTGGACTGGACTCCGCTCCAAAAGCAGGACGTTAACTACAGTGCAGGGCATTCTGGTCAATAGATTACTCTCTGCTCTGCATGTTAACAGAGATGTTGTGTCAGTTGTCATGGCAATGGGTGTGTGTGCAGACAAAGAGAGGGAGGAAAAGTGGAATATAAATGGTTTAAAGTTCTTTTACCTGTTTATCAGCTTGTTTCCTCTTTGCTGTGGCGTTCTGCAGCTGCTGTGATTTTTAAACCTTTAATAATTGACAAAAACTGAATTGTCTTGTTTGTTTGAACATATTCATAACAATCATCATATTTCATATGTCTCATATATATAAAGTAAATAAGTCATGGTTTGTTACATTTTGACAAACTAATTTTAACAGCTGCAATTATGTAATAAATTATTCACCAATATAAAAAAGAAGGTTCCTTAGTCCTCTCCTGCATTTTGTCAGAAACCAAACTGTTTATAGATTTATATGAAGGGAGAATACGTATTTTATATACCAAAACATCACCAATTTCCTCAGCTTTAATTTAAGCCATAGTTATAGGAACTGGGTAAGAAATAAGGGCGTCATTGCGGGATGAGCAGACTGTTGCAGGCGCCATTACTCACCACATCGTAAATTCGCCTGCAGGAGCGTCGCTAGCGTTAGTGGCTAATAGGTGATGTCCAAACTAGTAATGTATATCAATAGAGAAATCCTACAACTGCTAAAATCTGACAACGCTCCGTTTTGGTTTACTTTTTGTGAAGAAGGAAGTTCTGCTGGTCTTCCTCAGAGGTTTTGTGTTGATTCCTTCAGTAGTTCTTGGTGCAGCACCACCACAGGCAACAGGGGGAACAGGTTTATCAGATAGTTTAGGTCGTTTGACACAGTGCAGTGTGAATGCAAACTACAGTTGTGAAAATGTAACAAATGTTCCAATTTTGTTCCCCAATCGAACCAAGTTTACGGGACTATCATGTGTAAAAACACCCTTGGTGACTGCATTTAAAGCGCTGCTAAAGAGTCAAAGGTCAACCATCATTTTCATTATGAAAGTGCAATCCCCCCACCTAACCAACACACACGCACACAGTGAGGCTCCGGGAGGCAGACACACAGGAAGCCATGCATAATTAAGACTATGCAAATAATTAAGTGAAGTTAGAATCTATGTTAATCTGCCACACATTCCTTGACATGCCAATGAGGCTGAGCTGTCTACTTTTCTTTTCTACATCTTTGCTTGTGTTTCTAGCTTTATTAACGCCCGCACTCATGCACATAAACACACACATACGCTCAAGCAACGCACCCCCACACACACCTCAACATTGCATCTCTACCCTCTCTTTCTCCATCTTGACTTTTTCTCCAATCTGCTGTCTGCTTATGTTGCATGATGATTTGGTGGTTTTGACAGACTAGCAGCTCAGACGTGAAGTTCCACAGGAAGCACTGATCTGTGTAAACTCTATAGTGTAGTATTATTTTAAACCATCTGTAACCAGAACTTTACAATTCTGAACCTTTAAGGTGACAGTTGCCAACATATTATGCCGTAATGCTCCATGTAGTCTGGACATATACTATGGTATAATTCTGGCAATCACAACTGACGGGATGTTTTTAAAAGTAAAATATCATAAAACAAATTGCTAATTGGTAAATAGAGTACTGCTGATCCAACTGAGTGATAGCATCAGCACCTCAGGCATCTGGCCAGTGAAGGCAGTGCAGATGACTTTACCAGGTCATTTTTTTTAAAAATGCCAACCGAAAAACTCTAGTTTATTCAACTCTTGGAGGTTTGAGAAAATAACAAAAGGTTAACACAACTTACTACTGTAGGTTTATCTTTCACAGACTCACACAGTTAGGTTCAAAATCTAAAAGTTTAAAATTTATTTGACTGAAAGAGTAGAAGACAGTAGACACACTAAGTGTGGCTCAAATGTTTTGCAGTGCAAAACCCCACCCACATACACCGTTTCTAATGCCATTTCATATTATTTTTTTACATTAAAAAGATAAGAGTCAAATTTTGATCATTGTATTCTCCAAAGCATTTCTTCACTCAAGAAATAACAGATGTACTTTAAACATGAGTTAATAACATCACTTACATCCTTACAGAAAACCTCTTGAGCGTCCTGCTTTGATCCACGGCTGCTGCAGGACAAATTAAGAACAAAGTCTCCAATGAATTCAGTTACGTTCTTGCATCTGTGAACACAAAACCTTAGGGCACATCCAACTCAAAGGCAAAACACAGTCTGTCAAAGAAACACTGAAAGCAAAGATTGCTTCAATATCAAAGAAAGGTCATTTGCTTTTAATTTAGGTTTACAGAAATATCTCTAATCCATTATGCGCAGTATCACCTTCCCAGGTGCGACACTTTGGGGTTACAACACCAACCATTGATCACTGTAAGCCGTTATTTAACAACACAGGCATCAATGCATCCAAAGAACAGCAAGAGGACAAGAGATGGCCCTGCAGATTAACTTTGAGAGACTGATGAATGGTCTCCTTCCATTGCTGATTCATTTGATCAATTAATTTCATCAATTAACTGTGACTGCTGTGCACAAAGGGGAAGGAGGCGCCAGTGGGAGTATCAGATTGCCCCTAATTATCTGCATGCAAGGTTTTGATTAATGGATTTTGATGATGAGATGTGAGGTTTGGCGACAGCTGCTTGTGAATATAAACCATAAGGTGATGAGCCAACTCTGACCAATGTTATTTATTTTATTTTTTTTGGCCAAAGCTTGAAGAAATTGATTGATATTATTACTAATTAGCTTACTGAAAAATGCCAATCAACTCTAAAAATCAGTTCCTTATCTATCTTGCCTCCTTGCCATCTGAAATTGGTTCATATGCATTAGTCATCAAGACTGGAAAATGGAGGGTAAAACATGACAGCAACTTCCTTATACATAACTGTGACACTAAAGTCACACTTAACAATTTTCTCCATATGCTGTGTGTCCACTTATCTGTCTGTCGACTACGTCTCCACCGACAGCCTCCATGACAGAGGGCTGTTTCTAACCTGACATGTTCCATCTGTCATTTTGCTGAAACACAGTTAGCTGCCCCTTGCATGCCAGCAACCCCTTGTGTTTTCCCCTAACTGTGCCAAAATAGATTGATAGATTTAGTTAGCAGCCTTGAGGCTTTACATCAAAAATGTTATTTGCCACAGTCAATATTTTAACGATTCAATTGCATAATTTATATAGCTAATTATGCAATATGCAATGTCAAATTTTACCTTCAGCTTGCGAGATGATCAGTTAGATACTCTCAAATCTACCTTAGTTGTGTGATAATGTCATGGAGATGAGGGACCCAAATGCGGGCTGGAGGCAGGCAGACCTAAAGTCTGAAGATGCTAAACTGGCAGCAGAGAGAAGAAAACCAGGAATAAGTATCGAAAGAGAGATCCAAACTAGAGGGCTTAAAAAAACAAGAAGAAAACTAGAAGTAAATATAACGGGAGGAGTTACTGGGATGCTGAAGGAAATAAAGGCTCCCATCAAAATTTAGCCCAAACTATCCCAATTTAGCTACAAGTTAGCCCATACGTGACCCATATCTGATTCACTATGATAGTATGAACAGCACAAATTCATATTTTCTAAATCAGACCCAAAACACTTTCATATTTGTTCTTGAATCAAATAATCTACATAACTGATGTCTTCCATCTACTAAAGTGTGACATTAATGAAGTTACCGTTGATCAAGCTGTTCCGGTCATTCAATGGTCATGCATCATTATTGTTTTTACAACATTCTCTACTGTTGGCTCCATGTTGATGATAGGAATCAGACGTTTTTATGTACTAACTGATTTCCTAAAGAATCCTATTAATTTTTTAAGAGCTGTATTTGTGTTTGTGAGGCTGGAGGCTGTGACATGCAACCACAACCATTAAGTTACAGAATCAGAGCTATGAATACTTTTCATCATCACTTCATTGTTATTACAATAAACACCATTAAATATTGTGATCAAATTTTAAGTCCATACCTCACACCCAGATTGTTCATACTTGCTGGGGGGGCAGCCTTTTCACATTAGTGTCTGATGGTGTTCACTTTTAAATTATAATGTGAAAAACCATGCAAAACAAAAAACTGCACCTCATCAAAACATTTCAATTGTGCATTTACAGTGTGAATGAGGGATCACTGAATCAAATAAAATGAGCAAAATGTTAAACACATTTATTTCTCTTTTTATTTATTTGTCCTTTATTTAACCAGGTAAACCCCGTTGAGATCTGGATCTCATTTTCAAGAGGGACCTAGGCAGAAGTCTGCAATACATCAACCTGGTTACAAAATAAAACCAATTAATGCATATGCACAAATATAAAACAAGAAAAACAATTTAAAAGCAGTGACACTGTTTCATAAAAATATTTCTGAAAGTCATAAAGGTAATTGCTAAAGTTTCCTTCTAGAATGACATTGGCTCAGTAGATCAGAGTTTGTCCTGTGGGTTGTTGTGTCCTGGGCAACACAATTCACCCACCTTGCCTGCTGGTGTTGGTCAGAGGGCCCAGCTGTGGCTACTATGTATCTTACCACCTTAAGCAGTAATGTACATGAATGGGTGAATGACTGATTGTACAGTAAAGTCCCTTGGAGTCCATAGTAACATGATATAGAAACACAGGCCTTATACCATTTGCTCTGCCTGTAGTACAATGATAATGTGCTGAAAATGTAAAGACATTTCTGGAGAAGTGGAAGCTAACGGCTAGTCAGACGAGGCCTGACTGTTTCAGCTGACTGTAACAACTAAAACAACTAAATCTGTTTCCATGTGAACCCATCTGTCCCGCAATGACTCGTCAGTCCACTCTGGCTTCACCAGTGGGGTAGACTTTGAATGTTGCGTCAGACTGTCAGTTGTGCAGCAGCATGAACAATGTCGCTCTGTTTTCCAGGTAGCATAGCTGTTATCACAGGAGTCTCACTGATCAGGACGATTGATACAGATAAGAAGGTCAAACAAAGTCACTAGCAGATGGTTGAGAATTATGAAACCCTTAAAATGAACCATTTTCCTTTACTTCAAGAGAATATCTGTTTGATCTTTGTATTTGGATCTGAAAATTAGGAAACAAATGTGAGCAAATCATCTGTCACTGTGGGAAAAATGTTGAAGTATTTGTTTTGGGAGATTTGGAAAAACCTGGTAGTTTCTCTAGATAAAATGCTTCACCAATGGAGACAAGAAAATCAGATGGAAGAAGCCAACGCTGGGAGACCACGATGAGCATTGAGGGTACAAAAGTCTGATCCATGTAGGGAAAATTGTGAGTGATTTATCAATCCAGTGTATTTTGATGTTTACTGTCCAATAGCAAATAATTAGGGAGTGTCCCCAGACAAAGAGGAGCCGTGGTAGGTGATCTGGGGGAGGAGACTTTGTGGCTCGGTGGGGAAAAGTAGTTGCGGTTGGACGCATGGCTGGTCACCTGTGAAGTATTGGCTTGTTTTGGGACAGGCCTCCTCATCTCTCAGGATAACAAAGGGAATGCCAGTTCATTGGTGGGATCAGTCACAGTTTTCTTTACCATGCAACATAATCATGCTGTGACACTCCTCTTCCTCCTAGAAACTGAAAAGGGGTTTATGTAGAGCTTTCTGGGATTCAGAGTTTCTCTAGCAGCTTCTCTGTTCACTGTATGTAGTTCAGTCCTTCATGGCTTTATTTGGTAGTGGCATGCCACAGTCACACTTAAATATGAGCCCACAGATTTAAGTGTGAACTAGGACCAGAGCACCGCACAGCTATTTGAAGTATTCTGAGATAAAAGTGCCGCTGTGCTTTGGATAATTGTGCTACTGAAGAATGAACTTCAAGTCACAGACTGATGTTCAGGGGTTAAGGGTTAAAGGTTGAGGGATTCCAATAGTTCCAGTTTTGTCTCAGAAATTCACTGAAATTCTCCCAAACATTAACGGGTTGTTTAACCAATGTGAGACAGACGTTTGTGTTGTTTTTGATCAGCTGTGCTTTTCCTCCCAGACCTCTGCCATGTGTAGCACTGCTTAATGTACTAAGGGAAAAGATGGCATATCAGAAGACTAGATGCATCTACTGGTGCTGATGTCAGTAATCAATAAAAACAATACAAAAGAATAACTGCTTTCAATACTATGTATTTAAATTTTTCTTCTTTTCTTAAAGAAGAAAAATTAAAGTGAACACCACAAAAACACAAAACATGCATAGAACCCAAAAATAAATGCTAATATATATACAGTACTGCAGCAAATCTTCCATTTGAATGTGCACAATGTTTTCAACCATGTAACAGAAGTCCTAAATTTCCCCACCTATCAGCACACTGTCCTACTGATGCACATTTGAAAGGTCCATGATTTTATATGTCCATATATTTGAGGGGAAAATGTCCAAGTGCAGTTTGTTGCCAATGGAGAAGAGATGAATAATGGGATGTGTGTCTGGATGATGAGATGGAGGGAGAAATAAATGTAGACCATCAGCCTCCTACCAGACCAGTATGGAGTCCCAGCCAGAGGTGAGAAGCTCACCATTCTTAAACCCTAAAAAGGGCCACCTGGTCTGTATTGAAATAAACAGGACCAGTAAATTACCAGCCTACTAGTTAACTAAACCTTTTTCAGTTATTGTATAGAGAAATAAAGGCAATTGTATCCACAATCTAATCTTTAAGACAAAATAGAGATATCAGCATTTATCTCATTACCTTAAACTCATATATTGAGTTTAATAAGTTAGATCTTTCTGTATTTGGTTCCATCCATCTTCTTCACATCAACTCTGACCATTGCCCCTGTCCCTGTTGAAAAGAAGCCTCCCCAGAGCATGATGCTTCTACCACCATGTTTGACAATAGTTATGGTGTGTTCAGAGTGATGTCCAGTGTTAGTTCTCTACCAAATATAGCGTTTTGCATTTTGGGCAAAAGGTTTAATTTTGTTCTGGACTGACCAAAGCTCCTTCTTCCACGTTTGCTGGTAAACTGCAAACAACACTTCTAATGGTTTTCCTTTAACAATAGCTTTCTTCATGCCGTACTTCTATAAAGACCACATTTCTGTAGTGATGACTAATCGGTGTGGTCAGATTCAACCCTCTGAGCTGTGGATCATTTGGTCCAGAGTCAACATGAGCCTCTTGGCTGCATCTCTGATCAGAGCTCTCCTTGTTCAGCCTGGAAGATTAGGTGGATGCTTTTGTGTTGGTAGGTGTACAGTTGTGCTGTATTCTTTCCATTTCCAGATGATAGATTGAACAGTGACATGTTCAAAGCTTGACCTGCTTTAAACTTCTCCACAGCTCCTCCCTGACCTGAACGCTGTGTATCTTGGACTTCATGATGCTGTTTACGCCCTGATATTCTCTAAGGCGTCACAGAGCAGCTGGGTTTCTACTGACTTTAGATCACACACAGGCGGACTCTGTTTAGTCATTAACAGTCATCAGGCAACTTCTGAAGGGAATTAATTGCACTCAGAGAAAAGGCAGCTCAATACTTTTGCACTCCACACTTTGCAGGTTTTTATTAGTAAAAAATGTTTTCAATTATGTACGTTTTACTCTCTACTTCATGATTGTATACCACTTTGTGTTGCTCTTTCACATAAAATTACAATTATATGTATGTTTGTGGTAATTTGATGAAATATGGAAAAGTTCAAGATGAATACTTTTGTAAGTGTACTTCCCAGCGCAAATAAAGAAAATTAATTTGCTACATTTGCAAAAAAAAAACCCCCAAAAAATCATGAATTAAAAAAAAAACAAAAACATAAAAAAACAAACAAATAAAATACCCCAAACAAAATGGTACCAAGTTAAACAGGCTGGGAGGGAATGAGTAGTGTGTGTGTGTGTGTGTGTGTGTGTGTGTGTGTGTGTGTGTGTGTGTGTGTGTGTGTGTGTGTGTGTGTGTTGTGTGCATGTGTACAGAACTCTGGCAATAGGAGGAACACCACCAGTGAGCTAGAGAGCAGCCAGCCATTAAATGGCTATGATGGCTCACTGAGTTGCTGCCAAAACAAGCCACACAGAAAATGACCAGAATGGATCTTGGGGCAAAAAGGGCAATGACAAGATCAAGTGAGGACATGGTTTTAGGTGGTTGGGGCAATGAGAGCTTGTAAGTGGAAAAATGACACTCAGTGCTGGCCAGAGGCCAGGAAATAGATATAAGAACTGTGGGCCAAGCAGAGCTAAAGACTGCATGATGGGGTAACAGGAGGTAGAATATGGTGTGTCAAGCTCAACTGTTCCACCCAAGTCTGATGGAAACATTAACATGTTGTCCTCCAGCAAGAGAAAAAAAATGCAATTGCTCAGGCTGTGCATAAAACTGTGCCTGGCTTTATTGTAGCCATTTGTGGGTCCAGTGCTTTGTGGCTGGCAGCCAACAGGGCATCAGTGCAGCTTGTTAGTAAAATGTGGGGGGCTGCAGCCAAAACACTGCCTGTGTTTGGCCAGCTAATATAGGAGAGGTCAGAAGCCATGGAGGGTTCATTACCCAAGCAATCACTGTGCTGCCATCTGAGCCAACAAAGCTGGAGACAATGCTAATGCCTTACAGAGTAGGACCAGAGCAGGGCCTGTTTCCAGGACTGAAGAGGGTGTCAGTATCAGGATCAGATTCAAACAATTACATGACTCAAGATGAGCAGCTAAACTGAGCAGATATGTAAAATGAACTTCACAGAAACATTTATAAAAATGAGTCAGTGAGCCATTGATGAAAATGTTCTGGGTTGTTTCTCATCCAAGCACTTCCAGTAACTGTCTTTGCATGATTAAATGCAGCTCATCTAACAAATGCAAATAATGGAGTCCATATATCAAAATGTCTTTGCTATATTCAATAAACTACTTCATGCCAGCCCCCTGTGCAACAAACCTCACATGCCATAAGAAATGTTTCAAACAACATGTTCTACATTGATCTTCTCATCACTATGATAGCATCTTTTGGAAATGGACAAATCCAATTTCTACTTAAAGCAATATATTTTCAATTTCATAATCTTTGATGCACAAATTATTACCACTATTTAATTGTATGCACTATATTTCTGTCACTGAAGAAGATCGAACCAATTTCAAGGATGACTCATGTAAAAGCTGGTTTATCAATAGCAGATGCTGTCTGTGGATGATGGATGGACAAAGGCTGAACTGACATGTATTGTGTTGAAGATGAAGGTAATATCTCTAACCTATATCTAATATCAGATCTCTGTTAGTTAACAGAACACAGGAAACATGACTAAAAAACTGCTTAGCTTTTTTAATAAATGAACTAAAAGTTTGTATTAATACAAATATCAGCATTGTGACGTGACAACTAATCACCAAACATCTGACATGACTTTTTAAAATTACTCTAATTTAGGAGTAAAAAAAATAAACATGTAAAACCAAAAGAAACTTAAGTTAGGCATTTCAAAAATGCAGTCAATTGCTGAAAAGTTGCCAGACTATTTTAGGATAGTTTTATCCAGCATTCTTTAAAATTATCATTTTTTTGGTTATCAAATTACAACAATTATTGAAATCTTTATTTCATTATTGCTCTCGTCTGTTGTTGGACAATCTGTTTCTTAATGAAAAATAACATCAAACACAAGAGTATCTGTTCTATTGTCTGAGTGCAGTCAAATTGACAGGGGGATTTAAAACATCCTGCAAGAAACACAACCAAAATCTGATTCCATGTGCCACACAAGGAAAATGGAATCGATGTACTTTGTTTTCCACTTGAGCTCCTGCCCCTCAAAATGTCTGTGCACACCCTCGCATGACCAACATCACAGAAGTTGTGTATCAAAAGTATTTCAGAAGGCAGGAGCATGCAGACATTTGACTCTTCCTATTTCAACAGTCTTAGGTGATTGTCCAGAGTGGTGGATCCTGCCTGATTCTCTCTTCACTTCAGCTCACCCCACATGCTCACTCTTTCCTTTTTTTATGGTAATTTACACAAAAATGACAGAAGACAGAAACAGGCTGCACAAACAGGGCAATAACTATTTATTCACTATGAATACATACAGATTTTGCTCAAGGTTTCCATGTATTATTTGGTTCTGTTGTATGTGCTGTATTTATGTGTGTAGAAATTTGTGATTATGGATATTTGTTTCCTTAATCTGACTGGTCAAAACATCTAAAAATAGTTACTCATGAAACAGCCAGAATAATTAACTGGGTTACCAGCCAACAAAGTAAAATAAATAAATAAAATTATCTTGGAAATCATAATGACATGTGCTTCGGAAATCTAATGACACAATTACACATTTTAGGTATTTCTTTTTCTTGAGTAATCAGTTGATTACACTTCTGGTGAGAGTAGATTAGTGTCGCCTTTTGATCAGGTCTGTTTGGTTAGCATGAAGTCTGAATACTGTGATTTTTCTGTCTTATGAATAATCTTATTCTCTATGTTAATGAGTTAAAGTGGATGTTAAAGTGATGTGGGGGCGGGATCTTTATTTGCTTTAAGAATTAGTGGATTAGCTGCAAAATTAGAGTTTGATGAGAGGTTTGAAGTCTTAATTTTCCTAATTTATTCTGAGAAGAAGCTCAGCAGGGGAGGCATCCGATAATGGCTCAGTGAAGTTCAATGAAAAGTTTTTCTGTCAGTGGAGAGTCAACTTTATGATCTGTTTGTCACTTAGTGATGGAAGAATTATGCTTTTTAAGGAAAAATACTTCACTTGTTGGATAAGAGTCACCAGAGTAAAAGTTTGGAGGGAAAAATATGACTTCAGGTGCTTAATGTTTCTGCCCTGTTTTCCCCTTATAGAATTTATAGTTCATAGTTAGTTCTGATTGTTGGAACAGAATAGGTTAAATAGTATTTTGATTTGATCTTTGTTTAGTCTGTCAATAAAGGGTTAAAAGAACAACATATGGCTATTTTCAAGTCCTCTTCTTTTGCATTTTACAGTGTTTCTATGGGGAGAACATCCTCCAAGGTTCTGTGTGTGCATGGCTGTATTGGTTTATGTCCTAAATAGGTCATGTGAATAAAGAATTTAACTCACAAATTATGACAAACATTTAAGAGAATTACAGCTATTTAAAAACCTTCAGGAGGTAAAATAACTCTTGGTACTTCACATGTAGTTTGTCAGCCTTTGTGTTATTTTATGAACATTTATTATTTTGCAGGTGGAGCGGGCATTGAAACAGCAACAAGCTGACTGCAGGGCAAACTCCTACCACCGTTGCAGCTATTGCCCCAATTAGAAGTAGTTTGAAGACAACAAGGTGGATGCCAAGGAATGATCTAGTCAAAGCCCATTCCTCAGCCCAATAGAGATTTGGGTCAGGGATTGAAAAGGGCTGTTTGCAACCTGAAATAACTGAAACAATGAAGACCGAGGGAAGACTCCGCCAGGCATCAGCTGGACTGAGATCCGTAAACTCAAACTCTGTGCTGCAGCTACCTACTTCACTGACTTGAAGGTGTGGATTATTATTCAACGGTTCAAGGAATTTGTATTATATTACTAGCTTGCATTTGCTTGTTTAAGATACAAAATTTGGACTCAGGTCCCAGATCAAGAAGCTTAATAAATAAATAATAGAGTACAGTGAATTATATTATGTGTGTCTATAAATAAATAAAAAGTAGATGAAGCTGAATTAAGAGCAGCTTGAGCTCAGCAGTCTGACGGCTGAAGGGAAGAAACTGTTCCTCAGCCTGGTGGTCTTGCTCTGGATGCTTCTCAGCCTCCTGCCTGAGGGGAGCAGCTGGAATCGTCTGTGTGCAGGATGGGTGGAGTCCTTCATGATGAGGAGCGCCCTCATCTTACATCGTGATTTGTATTTTGTATTTCTATGGTGGAGGGAAGGCTGCTCCCTACTGTCTTCTGTGCAGCATTAACCACCTTCCTCAGAGCCACCCTCTGCATCAGTGCAGGTGCCGTGCCATATGGTGAATCAGGTGTGGAGAACGCTCTCCACCACACAGCGATAGAAGCTCCTCAGGACTGAATTCCCAAGTCCAACTCTTCACAGCTTCCTGAGGAAGTAGAGAACACTGACCAGACAGGAGGTGTTGGAAATCCAGGTGAAGTCACTGGATATATGCACAGCCAGGTACATGTAGCTGTAGACCATTTCCACAGCAGTATTTGGACTCATCACTGTTCATGATGTGTCTCACTACCACAAGCATCACCATATGACAGCTGGGGTGTCTTTCTGAGCAGTCAGCAGAGTGATCAAGCGGGGGCTCAACATGCAGACCTGTGGTGAACCAGTGCTGAGGGTTTGACTATTTTATCAAAAAGTCAAATTTTGTTGATCATGATTGATTTTCAATAGAAATAAAAGGGTAAAACATCCAAGCGGGTGAGCACTTTTTAACTGACCAATAAATTTTTGCATATGTAGCTGTTGAGTTTTCTAAAGAGAATGATCATGAAAGGTTTGTGCTTGCATGTTAACTGTGTTTCTATCAAGGTTACTCTGGTTATGATCGTAGAGCTAATGGTTACAACATCAAGTTGTTACTTGAACATGAAGGAGCCAGAGGGGCGGCGGGGGGGCAGGAGGGAGCATGGTTTTCTCTATCACGGCTGGTTCAACAGTTCAACATGTTGTGTAGGGCTACACCTTGGAACACGACCTGTTATCTAAGCTAACCAAAAGCTTCAACCAGAAACCTCTGCGGAAACTCTCTCCTGCTCTAAGGACAGACCCTGGAACCCTGAGCTGCAGAGCAGATGATGTCAGAGTCGAGGCAGTGGAGGTCATAATTGGTAGGAGAGAGGCCAAAAGAGCAGCTTAGAGCTTGTCACAGTGTGTATGTTTGGAGTGGACATGGAGGCACAAGGCCATGGTGAGGGCTTGTTTTCAGTCTGTCTGTCCAAACAACAGACAGTTGTTAGCATCCTCATACCACACAGCCAAGCTTCCCGTTTGCTTCTAGGAAAGTAAAAAACAGGGCTCAGCTTTGGACTTAGCAGAAATAAACAAAGGGAAGCAAAATGAGACTCAAATGAATTCTGAATTCAATTCAAGAGAACACAAAGTTATAAATCAAAGGCTCTTAGCTGATTTTTTTTAACCTTTCCAATAGGTTATTGAATTTTGGTCGTCGGGGGATTGTAATATATTGTAACCAACAGGCGTGTAAACAGTCATATTAGACTGCATGATGATAAAGGTCAGAGAGCATCTGGAGGATGGATGCAAAATGTCAAGGCAGAGTTTTAAACAAAGAATATAGAAATATAAGGAATATGAGTATTTTTGAGGCAAGAGAAGATTGGAAGGTAAGTCAAGATATATTCAATAAAACAATTACAGAAGGATGACTTGGTTTGAGCTGACTGTGATGTTTAGAAAATTAGTATAATTTTACAGATGACACAATAATGTATATATTTTAAAGGGAGTTAACAGGAAGCTACGTTACTTTGTGTAAGATCTACTTCAAACATAATGATATACCAGTATTTCAGAAACTAGAACCAATAGACACTGGCTTTTTTCCTTCTCCAGAAGCTGAAGCAGAGTTCACAATCTATTTTCAATTTTAAAATTAACCTTGAATCAGTCAGGGGATTTTATTTTAGAAGTATGGCACATACTTTTAATGGGAACTTGATTTACTTTGGTGACTGAGAGAAACATTTCTTATTAAATTATACACCTTTAAATCATTCTTTGCACTGTTTTCCAAGCTGTCATTTATAATTTTCACTTGTACATTGAAAATTACAAGTGAATTTGCGCTGAATTGCAGCTCAAATCAAGTGCATTAAAAACCCTAGAGCATTGGCAGTACAACACTCCAGTTTATTCCCAGACCTGTCATCAATATTCAAAATTTGTAATAAAATCTTGAATTTTTACTTGTCTCCTGAGAGTGCGTGTTCATGGGGATCAGAAAGCTTAACACCGTCATGGCAACTTTACCTTCTAAGATATTATTTGCTTTAAAGAATTATCATTTCTACTAAACTAAGTGATTTGTATGGTCACATATGGATTAAGATTCGTATTGGAGGGGTATACAGCTGTGTCTGATATTATTGTTTATTTTGTAGAGAAAAGTTCCCTTATTAGTTGAAGGGTATAATAGCAATTGGCTAATCTTGATAAGCCAACTATAATGGCTATCTTTATGGTCTGAGCATGTTTCCTGCTTTCTCATCAAGATGCTCAGGTATGGTGAAAACACACCACTAGTATCACCTTGCTGGACAGTTGATAAGATGTTTCTCCTAATATCCTGTGTTTATTTTTTACTAACCATGGCGCTGTGTATTATAGTCAAGCATATTTACTTAAGTGTAATTTCTTCAAATGTCATAGCCCAAGACGTTATGTGGTTCATTTAACTGTAACTTTGAAAACCTTCATTGTTTTAAAGCTAAATGGAAATCTTCAGAGAAACCCCTACTTCTTCAGTTCTTCATTATATTAAAACAATGTTCTGCCCAAACTCCTGCTTTCATAGAAGACTCACACCCAGTAATGATCAATTCATTAAATGCTGCACTAGGCTGCTACTTACCATCCAAACACTTATTTAAACAAAGTGATTGATTGATTAGGCCTGATCAGCGAAAGTGCTGAGAAGGCTTATTGTAATCACAGTGTTTATTAATATTTTTCTTCACCCCAAATGAATTGGCTTTTTGGAGGTCTAAACATATATTAAAACTCACAAAACCTGGTGGACCCATAAGGTCTCTGTGAAAATTGGAGGCTATTTGGACGATTTGCTAAATGCTTTCTAGAGGAGAGGTGTGGAAACGGCATGAGAACATTGGTGATGGTAAAGGGGTGGCTGTGCCGGAGTTCCCGCAGTCGCCATGACGCCGGAGTGGCACAATACAAGGCTGCAGGAAGATTTTATTTTTTTTGTATCCTGATATCCTTGCATGTGCATCCAAACATTGCAGAAGTACTGGTATTGGTGTCAGTGGATGTTTAGTAAAATTCACAACATTGTCTGCAAAAAGGGCAGTTTTGTGGCTTGTTCTTCCACCACCTGTTATTCCCTGAATCAGTAAATTTTGTGGTATAGTCTTTACTAATGGCTCAAAGCATAGAGTGAATAGAACAGGTGACAATGAATCTCCTTGCCTCCCTCCTCTTCCCACTTTAAAAAAAAAAAAAAATGCCTGTTAACTTTTACTTTAACAATAAAAGTTAAAGAGTATGTTCTAAGAATATGCAATCTACTCTGTTGAACGTTTTTTTTTTTTTTCGGCATCTAGACTAAGCAGAAAATATGCTTCTTTACCTCTTGCCATTATTGAATGCAGATTTAAAGTTCTCTTCAAATTGTTTATACATTGACAAGCTAAAATAGATCCCATCTGATCTGGTTTAATTAACATTTTTTATGTACTTCTGTATTCCAGTAACTAAAATAGAAGTTAATATTTTGTAATTAACACCCATGAGTATAATCGCTTCTGACCAGGTATCAGGCGCATACTTAATTTTAAAGTTTACATAATACACGAGGAAGAATATTTACAAATGTTTTATTCTCTGCTAAATTAAACAGCTTTGCTAAAGTGTGTAAGCACCAGCTGCTAAAAAATATCACTTAGAAATTATCCTTTGGTGTGAAATAGCTTTTATTATATGAAAGGAC
Organism: Alfaro cultratus; assembly: GCA_903066825.1. Lineage (NCBI taxonomy): Eukaryota > Metazoa > Chordata > Actinopteri > Cyprinodontiformes > Poeciliidae > Alfaro > Alfaro cultratus. Next base: position 2,533 of record CAEFZX010011834.1, on the reverse strand, counting down.
ATTTCCTTTTTGTTGATTACTTTTGTCTTGGCGAAAAAGTTACATTGAATTATAACTTATTGTAGAAGAGGTTCAGTATTTTGAATGCTTTGCAGCCTTTGTGGTAGGGCTGGTAGTTGGTAAATTTCTCACCAAATGATAAAAGCCTTAAGGTATCTTAATGGTTACCCTAAAGCTCAAATAAATGTATAAATTTTGGATCATTATATAATGTAAATGGATTAGCGAATGGGCAATTTTCCACTCTGTCCTATCCACAACCCCACTCATGTCCTCAGCACACGCACAGATCCTTTTACCAGTGACCCTGCTGTGACTCTGTCTGCTGATAATAAAATGCAAAAGCTAAAAGCTGCCTGTATGAACAGCTATGATAATGACATATTTTACAGCAACCAGGGAAGTCAAATCATCAACAAATGAGACACAGCACACTGTGTTTCATGTTAAACAGTCACTTAACGGGCTGACACTCATAGTAGCCTCCAGCTTGTCTCCATGGCAACCCTGCAAGGGTTGTTGGCACAGTGATTGTTGGAGTCAGTGAAATGCCGGCCAGGTGTGAAATTACCTCAACGCCTGGTGCCACATGGAGCATGAAAAGTGTTTAGCAAAGGCAATGTGGCTAAAGGAGAGACATCACCGCCTCTTCATCAACCTCCACTATCACCCCTTCACCACACACCCACTCAAACAAGTACATTTCCACCAGAGTAGGATGTTTAGTGGACATTCCAAAGACAAATTGAAAGTAGATTTAGATGTAGGCATGGTTGTTTTGAGTAGTGGGAAGACTTTTCAACAGAGAAATGATTGGACTGACGTCTTCATTCTGCTTCTCTGTTAGCTTATTGCAGCGCTGGGTTCTGTTGTTTCATTCATTCACCATTAAGACAAAAAAAATGACACATCTGATATGTCCTGCTGTTTACTGTAGGCACAATAGTCCTATGTTCACACCGTAGTGTCACCAGTAACTGCTTTGTTTACAGTGCAAACAACAGTGTAAACATATGGAATAATATTGCATTAAGAAGAAACCAGAAAGTCTCAAAACTGGCTCTCAAATTAAAGCTGCAGCACTTAACATTTAGAAAATATGATAAAATTGTTGCCATGTCACACAAGAGTGATTAACAGCACTAAGACCCTCCTCCTGGCTCTGATTACATACTGCAGCTAAAGACTGCAGTATGTCATTTACAGCTCGGGGCATTTTCAGCTTGATCAGCCCTGACAGGTGAAAATCAAAAGTGTGATGTTTTTGCAGTCAGTGAACCCAACATATCTAGGAGCTGCCAAAGTGTGTTGACAAGCACTACTTCTGTGTGGATGCTGATAACAGAGATGATTAAAAAAGTACAACAAAGTTTCCTGTTTTATAAGTTTGAGCACTCAACCTCTGTCTGTCATGGAACATGACCTTGTTTCACAGCAACGGCTCCCTGGCACACACAGCTCATGGCTGGTAGGCTTGAAGTGAACTGCACAATTCTGCTTTCATATCTTCTGATATTGTTATTATATCTTTCAAAGAAATTGGAATGAGCTAAAACAGTGATGACATGTCAAAACTTTAAAACAAATGGAAATCAGAGTTTAGCCACAAAACTCTGTCCTGCACCAAAAAACACAACATTATGGTGGTATTAATACTTATTAATTAATAATAATATTAATAAGTATTAATTTAGTTAATTTGCATTGCGTATCAAAAAACTTCAACCACACCAAAACAAGATGTGGTGTGGTTGAATATGAACACAACATTCAGAATGCTGCCTTTATGTTGTTGTTCAGTGTTCATTGGCTAAAGAGGGATGAAGACAGATAGGCATAAAAGAATTGCTGACCAAGGCCTTATTAAGCGCTCATAGTCCCCTGTCCGTTCAGTCTGTGTGGAGGCACAACGTATTAGGACTTGCACACTGGGAGCCACCAGGGTTCCCATGGACATCCGGCTGTTTTGAGCTCCAACAGCCTTTGTATAACTTGTATTCAAAGGATGGAGTGAAATAAACAGCAGACAAAGACAACAGCAAATTAAAGCAGACGCAGGAAGAAAAGGAACAAATACTTGCATTTTCTCAATAATAAAAAGACTAAACAGATTTATTAATTTGCTATGAAATTACTTTTTTGGATCCTTCCTAGTTATTTTCTTTAACTCCCGTGTTAAGAAGTCTGGTGGGAAAACCATGATTCCCTGCAAAGAGACTAGTGAAAACCCAGATATCTCAGTAGCTCATTTGAGCTAAAAAATAATATGAATATATACTTGGTCCTGTTGGTACTGACCAAATGTCCCATTTTCACAGATGTGAGATGTTTGGAAAAACCTTGACAAATAATGAAAAGCAGGTGTTAGTGACAGGCAAAGGACAAAACTGGACAACGGACTCCAACACTACATGAAGCAAAACGTAAATTTTTTCACCAAAATACAACAGAAATATTCCATCCATCCATCCATCCATCCATCCATCCATCCATCCATCCATCCATCCATCCATCCATCCATCCATCCATCCAT
>CAEFZX010011831.1:0-34580 GCA_903066825.1 Alfaro cultratus | reverse complement strand
GGTTTCTGTTTTAGAAAGACATAGCGACCAAGGACAGAGCTGCAAAAAGTCAGCTTAATAAGCAATAGAAACAATTGTAGTTTCTACATTACAAAAACTGTTCGCTACTACCCAACCTAACCCTAACCTTGAGGGGTGTGTGGGCAGAATGTCTAGTGCTCATTGGGTGAGAGACAGGACTCATCCTGGACAAGTCACCAGTCTATCAAAAGGACAACAGAGACTCACAACCGATCTCCTCATTAGCATATGCACCCCATTTGTGCGCCGTCCTCATTTGCTCTTTTCTCCTGCTTTGGGCTCCATCCCCCACGGCAGGCAGGAGCAGCACATGCTCCTTTCTTAAAGCAGATGCAGAAAAAGACTGATGCACGTTAACCTGCTTAAATACTGGCTGAAGAATTTCAAAAATAACTAAAAAAGTGAAGGAAGATGATTAAATTCACCGTAGCAACCCTTGGAGGTAAAAGCTGAGTAAGAAGTTTGTTTTCTCTATTTTGAGTTCAGTAGCCGCAGCCTTTACAAAAACCCCTGTTTTTACTTAAGATCCCTCAATTATTGAAGAGGTAATGATGCCTCTTTGTCCAATTCAGTGATAAAAGTGACTGTAAGTCTCTTGTGGGCAGCTGTTTATAAGGCTGCCTACCTTCAACAGGACTTCATCTGTTTACTCTCACACCTCTGCGGTAAACTGATAATGTGATTTAATCTCCACTCTGTGTTTAAGTATATCAGTTAAGAGTAATGTTGCTGGTTCCGTGTCACATGCCGGCACAATAAAATCTTTATTTTTTTCTACTTTAAGGACATCATAGAAGGACTGAGAGGTTTCTATGTTTTTGTACAGTGGAAATGTTAAGTATTAATAAGTGGCTTAAATTCCAGCATTTACAGCTGGAGTTAATTTTACAAAGTCTGCCCCCAGATGGACTTTTGTTTTGGTTTCCTGTACAAACCTCATTTTATCCCTTCTTCAGTGGTTTGATTGTTGCAGGTGCTTTTTATAACCAAGTAGCTACACGGCAACTTAACTTGTCAAACAAAAGTCTGAAACATTGGTGGCATGGAATGGTAGCTAGTCTAACTATTCTGAATGTTTGCTCAGCTCTGCTTAACATCTTGACACACGTTTACAGTTTTAAATGAGAATCCAACCTCATCCTGCAAATTTACATCTGAATCTGGCTCAATACGTTCTCCGGTCACCTTTAGATTTGAATAATTGCCGTCAAAGGTCGGATACTTGAGGAAAAGCAACATTTGATGACTTATCCCAGCAACTGTGACAGATGTAGGGGGCAATGTTTTACCAGCTGCTTTTACAGAAGACCTGTGTCATCGACATACATCTGGAAGCACGAACATAGCAGATTTTATAAAAACTGAAAAGAAGTGGGTCAAAAGCTGTTTTTCCTCATAGTTCACAGTTTTCAGAATATTTTCAGAACCGATGTGAACTTCCATCTATCCACTGGCGCCTCTTACCTCACCTTCATATAAAAATATAATCTAAAGATTACTGTTACTGAACAATATGGCCATCTGAGTTATTGCTCTCACTGTGTTGCTATGAAAGGCTTTGAAAGAAAGATTTGATCACTAAGATGTTGCTCATTCGTTGTCTAAACAACAACGGATGACCTCGTCATTTCTGGAAACGCTTGTTCAAGCTTCTCTAGTTGGTCTCGCCTTCAAAACTTCTTGAGAAGTGGTTTTAAAATGTTAGTCGAAGAAGGCTACAGCGTCTTGACTTCAGAATTGTGAAGTACAGACGGATGGCCCACAGAGGACCAGACGGGGAGGCTGTAATGACATACTGATGCAGCGTATCGCTGGAGTAATCCATCAATCTCAATTCGTAACGCTGGGTTGTACTGAAAACCCAGAGGATTGTCACTATCTTCATTTACTTGGCTCGCTCTTTGAGTTGTGTCATAAAGCATCAAATCTCCCCAGCAATACAACCCCCGCGCAAGGAATATTTGTCTGCTACAAATAATTTTGGCCTCTAACTGAGAAACTGCATGTAATAGACGGTAGCAGGCCATTAATCCCGTTTTATGGCTTTTGGTTCCTAATAAATAGATGGATGACCCTGTAATAGTCAATGTGTGGAATGTGATGTGAAATACAACGGCAGGACTTCTAATTTATAACAACGTTCATGAGAAATTATGTAAAAAAAATCCCTAAACGGATATGAAAACACAGTAGAGGGGATTTATTAGAGTAGGTTATGGGCACAGGCAATCCTGAGGTGAAGGAAGTGTCACATTTTACACAAATGACATGGATGTCTGTGTGATGCACAGACATCCATGTTGGAGCGCCTTCTGCTTTCCAAAAGAAGAACGTAAAAGAGAGTGTTTACTCAAGGTAGCTGGGGACGCATGAAACCAAAACTAAACTAATAAATTCTCCCAGCAAATTGAGGCGAAGTTGCTTTTTAAGATGCATTTCCAGGTTTTGTGTTTCTAAGCACCAACACATGCCATGACGCATACTGTGTTTTTCAGACGTATTCAGACCACTTGAGATTTTTTTTTTCTCTTTTTTTTTCGTTGCATTACAAGCACAAACATAAGTGTATTTTCATCAGGATTTTATCTTACATCCCTATGCAAAATAATGCAAAGTACTGCACGTTTGTGAGGATGAATGACAAAAAGAAAGTCTTTGTCAAAAGAAAGATGTCGGACGTCCTGTTAGAAGATCAAAAGAATTGCAAAACCCTATGTGGTGGAAAACTAACACCCATGTTATTATAATATCCATCCAGTCTGGTTGAGGCTTTTAGTCTCTAGATGTGCAAAACTAGAAGAGCCGTACCACAGATTTTCAAAACAGTAATTTCTCTTCGACTTCACAATTTCACACTACGTTGTGTTTGCCCGGGACCTAAACTTCCAGTGAAATCCGTTCCCGTAACATCAAACCCTAACGAAATGTGAAACAAGTTGAAACGGAACGATGCTTTCGCAAGCCACCGCGTTTCATGTCGATCGGTATTAATCAAGGTTAAAATTTGCATTTAGCAGAAACTCTGCTCTCAGGCTCAACTCACAGGCCAAACTGAGGTACTTGGAGAGCTTTTCTTACATGAAATATTATATTCTGTCTTTGTTGCCATGTTGCAAACATATGGAGCTGTTGGTAAATGCAGCTCATTGTATTGTGAGGTAGGGGGGGATGATTGAGTGCATGTCAACTGTAATTCTCCCAGGTTGTGGCCCTGAGGTCTGTGTGACCTCAAATAACACGCAGCACTGCCCTGAGTCGTCAGGCTGACGGGAACAGAGGCCGATACAGGAGAAGGGAACAGAAAGAAATGTACAGAACGGAGGGAGGGGTGGAAGAAGAGAGCAGACGGAGGCAAGAGTTATCCTCTAAAGCTTGAAAACTGCCCCTCTAATTCAGAACGGTCTGCTCTGGTTTTGAAAATTGCCATGGATACCTCAGCGAAAACAACCAAATGGGTGGGGTATTCCCCATCCAGTCCCCATTTCCCCTCTCTCCTTTTTTTTTTTTTTTGCCTCTCAAAACAACATCTTTGACACACTCATCTAGCTCGGCCCCTTTAATGAACATGCCGTCACAGAGCACTCCAAGACCAGCGCCACCGGCGCTGATTGCTCCAATCTCCTGCTCTCTGTGTCCTTTCTCTCCTAGGTGGTCACAGTGACACGCACATATGGGTGTGTGTGTGTCCCACTGCAGGTTCTGTCTGCAGATGATAGCAGCTCAGCGGGTCATCGTGGCGTTAGTGGAAACTCTGAGCCTTTACCCGGAGGGAGGAGGTGGAGAATCAGGAGGAGGAAGGTTAGGGAGATGCTTTCCTCTTGGGATCAAAGGTTACCTCTATCCATTACCACCACTGCTCCACCTCAACTTACTGTGTGGTGGGAGAGATTAACATGCCTGTTAGTGGGTTCAGTGGGGGTGAAGAGGATTCTCTGCTGAAGGATCAGTCAGGGATGTGGAAAGATGGAGAGACGTCGATCTGCAGCACATGGAGTCTGGGAGGGCGAAATGCAGGGACTTCTGCATATGCGTTTCCATTAGCCATAGATTTGCGCGAATTGAAATCACAGAAGTAAATTTGCTTAACACTAGGATTCCCAGAGAGGAAATTTCGAAAAACCAACTCAAGTTTTTTGATAACAGTTGTTGCTCTAGCATGAGGTGGTTTTTCAGCTGCATCAAAATGGATGTATTTCGCGAAACTGCAATGGAAACACGTTTTCCGCATCACTCGAGTCACATGATCAATAACCAGATGTTACTACTGGTGAAAACCACAAAGAAGACAACAGGATGTAGTCTTCTTTGTGGTTTGTTTGTGTTATGTTTACAGTTTTTTTTTTTTTTTTTACAATATGCAGCTGGCTCCACCAGAGTTCTCACAACATTGAACAGTTCATCATTTGGTCTTGTTGAGTCCATAGCTCTTCTGCTACAACTTCCCCCAAAACGCCGCACACGTAGCCACTCCCAACTATCAGGAACTTGACACTCCAACACCTGAAGAAGACGCTGACGTCTCCTCTGATGGCTGACGAGAGCTAGCACCATGGCTGATTTGTGAATATGTTTCATGTACATCTGTTGCTGCCACAGTAATTTGTAGTGACTTATCACGTGAACAAGCTTATTCAAGCGTGATTTTAAGTTCCTTGTAAGTTAAATGGTGTGTCTTATTTAATGAAAGTACCACAATTGGGAAATAGTGTGAGCAAAATATAGACATGGATTTGCACACATTTGTAAATGTCACCTTACAGCGAGTTGTAAAACTATTATACCTCTCACATTTTTCTTCATCTTATATGATAGTAATGCACAACTGTCAAGGGAAAAAGATACATGGGTTGCAGTTTATAAGTACAAATCTGAAAGGTACGGTTCACATTTGTATTCTTGACTCAGAAACAACTAAATAAAATTTAGCTCAGCCAATTGAGATCAGAAGTAACTTAACTGATTTTCATCCAGGAGTATCCTGCTTTTAGCTCTGTCCTTCTTGATTCTTTCATTCATGTTTGAGAATCTCCCACGGCAACCACTCGGAGGTGCCTAAATGCTTGCTCTCACAAAGTGCCACCTATTTCCACAAACTTCTACTCGGAGCTGCAGTCTCCAGCCGAGCGCCTCTCCTCCTCACCTTCCCCACTCAGCTCCTTCAGACTAGTGGCAGCAGCAGTTAGCAAACACCTGGTGGAACTGAGAGTCTGCTGAGATTATCACATGACATACTTCTCAGTCCAACGCTCCTAAAGAAGAGTTGTAAACAGAATAATGAAGGAGAGCTGTTGTGATGACGGGCTGAAGTGGGAGTGTCGGAAAGAATAGTAGCTTCTTAAAGAGACAGACTCCAATTTCAAGGCTTCAAATTGCAAAGTCAAAGTTATTTTATGTTATTTCTGAGAGTTATATTTGTATATAAATATGGTGTGTAACATGTTGATATCATAAATAAACATGCTAACATCAGTAACTACTACCGAAGGTAACAGTTGCTTGATTGCACTATGTGCCTGGAAAGTACATAATAAGAAAGCCCCTTTAAAAATATTTGACACCCTCAGATACAGCTGAATTCATAGTGATATTAAATTACACACAGGTTGTATTGACTAATCCGGTGACTCTTCATCTCATTTGGTTGCACTGGGTTTTATCGAGAGCAGTCTGAGTCAAGAGGGCTAAACACAAACGCACAGAATGCTTTTCAGGTTTCAATTTCTAAAATGAAACATTTGAAAACCGTGAATCATTTTCCTTCTATTTCACAATTATGCACTACTTTGTGTTTGTCTATCAAATAAAATCCAATAAAACACTTTGTGGTTTGTGGCTGTCGAACTGGAAAACGTGCAGTTGCCCCCTCAACCCCAAATAAAATTCAGTGCAACCAATTGCATTTAGACGTAATCCAATAGATACAGTCCTCCCTGAAGTTTGTGTTCATAACATTGTAAAATACAGTGGGGAGAATTCAAAGGGTAGAAACACGAGCTTAGCAGGTTTAGTAAAACTACATTCGTGACATGACAGCAGCACGGGTTTATTTATTGTGTTGAAACCCAGCTGGAATTGCACGCTGGGCGGTTGTACAACTTACAGACTCTGGGCTCGTAAACATAAGGAGTGTGATCTAGTTCCATTTGAAACAAATACATTTCCATTAAATAAAAAAAAAAACACACACACGCTTGCTCCTCAACAGCTATTGCATCATCCTTCAGTCCCCTGTAAGCTTCTGATGAGGTAAAGAAAACAATCAGTAGGGGTGGGATTTACCACGTAGGAGAGACCAACGGTGGGGGAAGGGTCTGACAATCCAAAGCACACATTAAAGACTACACACAACCCACATGCTCTTAAATAAAGGAGTCTGGAGGGGGTCTGGAGTCTATTCTGGTTGTTACTATAGGCAAGAGGTTGGGATATACCCTGGACAGGTCAGCAGTCCATTATAATGCTAACATATTCAGGTGAGGTAATGTATATAGACATATTCACATCTAAGGTCAGTATATAATCACCAATTAACCCAACATGCCTGTTGTTGGACTCTGAGAGGAAACTGGAGCACCTGGAGAGAATCAACAGCAGGCCCTGAGAAAATATACAAGTGTCAGTCCATAGCAGAGCTTGTACACGTAGATCTTCTTCCTGTGTGGAATTATTGCTAAGAAGAGTCGAGTCTGTTGCTTTATTAACTTTTTAAATGTGCAACAAGTAATATTATTGTTCTCTTGTATATCATCACTTTTCTGAGACGACTCATACGGTACACATATGCCATCTGCAACAGAAATTAAGCAAGTCTTACTCTAATATCGCGGCAATCACCTGATAACACTCCCATTCCAAACTATGCAGATGCTCTGTCTGGACCAGTGAAAACACTCATCTATCGATTGCTTGGAGAATCTCCTGCTGATGGCAGCCCAAACTTTTTTCTGAATAATTTGACAAATAATTATTTGTGTACTTATAAAGTATTGAACTTTGGTGCTCAGGTTGTCAGTTGATCCTTTAACCAATTAATGATTTATTTAATTTTGGAACAGGGCTACTTTTATGATCCTTAGAGGCATCCTGATGCCTGGAGGCACCAAGTTGGTGACCCCTGTTTTAAACCATTCACCATTACATCCTTGCCTTTGAAGACAAAGAAAATGTGCCTAATTTTTTCATGCTTACAGCTGTGTAACATACATTTTTACACCGTTATCATTCCTAAATGACAATTTAGGAATTCATCATGGACATACATGAACAAGAAGGGAAACGGGGCGGCAGCAGCTTGAGGAAACACTCATCTTGGACAGATGTGAAATAGGCTTGTTTTTAACTCTTAACATGACTTAGTTTAACTCAATACCATGTAAAAAGAAAAAAGAAGCAATAAACGGCAATAAAACCTTATCGTACGAAACAACCTTTCTGAATTAGTCAATACTGTTCCAAATACAGAGACAAGACTGAGAGAGCAAAAAAAGGCTAAAGAGGAGAAAAGGCAGCTGTTCAACTGCTGATAGGAGACTGGGGATTTGGCAAAGGCCACCCACTGTGGTACAAGAGCCTGAGAGCAGACTTGGAAGCAAAGTACTGAATGAGGCTGGTGTCATGAAACCTTGTACATTCATTGCAGAATCATCTCCATTAAGAATGTCTCCCCGGCCACGATTGAGTCTTTTTGTATACAGACACACCGTCAGATCGCACCAATTGTTTTAGAGTCCTGATTTGCATGAAAATTGTGGCTTTACAGCTACGCGCTTTCATTCATTTAGATATGGAAATGTCCTGTTAAACTGCCCTCAGGCATTTTCAGTGGGGAAGCTTGCCTTTCAGAATTTCCTACACACCTTGATCTTTTTCTATTACTAAACAGCTTTAGGTTTTGTCTGGATGTGACAATTCAACATAAAGAATTTGCCGGATTATGTGCAGTGATGACGGTATATATACAAGTTCATTTTAATGACTATCTGGGTTTGTTAGGTCCTTGAACATAAAGTACCCCCTCCGCCCCCACACACACACACACACCAGCTAAATGAGGCAGCTGCACACCATTATTGAGTCTCTTCCTGATAAAAGAGTCTTTCTTCTCCAGTGTCACCATGGGCTATGGTCAGAATTGAGGATCAAGTCCAAGTAATTGCTTTCTCAAGATTTTTAAGAAGTGACACAATATAAATATTGCCACACAAGACTGAAGCATAATAATAAGATTTGAATTATGATTCTCATGAACTTTACCATAATTGGTTCTCTCTCTGTTCTCCCATGGCCCAAAGAAATTCAGTTCTGGTCCAGCGTTTACATCTCCTCACTGTTGGTGTGAATGTCACAATGAATTTGGTTAGTTAAACCAGGAGAGCCATCACTGTGTGCATAATTTAGGAAATCATCATGGTTCTTCTTGAACTTACACGGGTTCAAAATCATACATGCAGGCACAACAATATGAATGCATTGTTATATGGTTAAATATCCATTAAAAAGTTACACCCCAACCACAAGGTTTTGGTAGTCATTAGCGAACTCCTGGCTTAATTCTGCCAGGATGTTGGAACACTTACCTTGGCACAGTCACTGGATATTATTTAAATTGGTTTGTTTTCCTGCTACCCAGCTTTTAGGCATAGTCCATAAAACTTCAATTGGGTTGAGGTCAGGGCACTCAGGAGGCCATTCAGGACGTTTAACGTGAGCCTTCCACCCAAAACTTTGATGAATAGGTGGGATTATTTTATTGTTGGAAAACCAAGTTGTGTTCAAGTTTCAACAATCTCTCACCATCGCATGAAAAGAAATTGTTTTTGTTTTGTTTTTTTATAAAAGTTTTATACTCAACGATGAAACTTTTTGGCCACAATAACAATAGTATAAAAGTTTTGGAAGTCTAGCTTGAGATTCGTCAACTTTATTTTCCGGCCTGACCTTCTCCAAGTTGGAAAATTTATGGGCTGAGCATGACCATCCCAGGAAACCACTCAAATACGATGAGCATCAACAGATACGAAGGGGGACGGAGGGTTTACATGTCCAGCCAGAATGATGCCAGCGCCTTTTTGGTGGCTAATAAAAGCCTGAGCAACTTTCCCTGAAATCATTTGATCAAATATTAATGACGGTGTATGTGTTATGCTTGCTAGTTTAAGGTGGGACAAAAGTGCAGACATGACCTCAGGATAATCATAAAACCTATCTTTTATAAACAACATGAACATGATGAAACTGACTGTTCTTGCGACAGGGCACATGAGTCAGAACACAGAAGGAGCTCAGTGACAAACAATGAAACCGGAGAATTATACATATTCAGAGGGAGAGGTGGAAAATGACATGGGCAAAGGCTGAAGCAACCAGGTGAAAAGTAACACCTGTTTCTGGTGGGTCGAAGGGAACAGAGGAGGGCGGACAAATGAAATCGAGTAAAGGGGATGTCTGAAACTAAAATTAGCAGAAAGGAAAACACTGATCTAAGAAAACTGGATCCAAATGGAAAAAAATAAGAATAAACTAACAAATGAAACACACAGAGGAATGAACAATAAGGCAAGCTCTTAACACATCAAACACACACAGATCCTAACAGCAATTAATTTTAGAGTCTGTATGGAATTAAAAATAAATCAACAATAAATTCAAATTTGCGTCAATTCTTGCTTAAGAAATACATCAATCTTGTTGGTGGTATTATAGCTCCACCCTGAAAAAACTGCTCAAATGAATCACCAAAAAGCCCAAATTATTATGATTCATTCCCATGGTGAGAGTAAGTATACAATTTCAATCAGAACATACATTTGTAATCGGCTGCATTTGTCAGCACAGATGATTTAGTTTCTCTGCGTTAGTCCATCAGCTTAAATTGGCTCTGTTCAGTTTGGAACTGCGGATTTATATGCATGTTTAGGTAATAATTGGGTTAGAAAGGCTCACATCTACTTTATTGTTCTGCGTCTGATTGCATCCATCAATGAGTGAAATAACATAATTGCTATTTAATGAGACAAACTCAGCTGGAGATCTCTGCCTTACCTAAATATTATTCCATCCTGACGAATGATTGCGTTTCTAGGGAGGAGGGCAAGCGAGATTTTCCCAATTTCCCTAAATTTGGTCAAATGACAGTTTGACAAACAACACCCCAGAGACATGTAAAGACATCACAGATAGAAGATTGTGATGAATTTAAGAGAAGGAACACATGGTACCAATTCAACCTGACCTCCTTCGAGTATCATTCTTTAAACCCAGGGAAGAGCCTGCAGATCTACTGCGTGTGAGTGTGTGTGTGTTGGACGTCTCCACATCCCACCCAGCCTAGTCCTTTGTGTGTATGTGTGCATCTAAAATCCGATGCCTCTAACATAACCTCTGCATCCACAAGTCCTAATGTCGACATCCAGTCAGAGGCCAAGCTTTGGTGGCTTTCTGACTGATATTTGCACACCCTGAAACCACACCTCGAAACGCCCATTACTTCACATCCCAAATTAACTACACGATAACTTAACTAAGTTTGATTTCTCCCTGCCAACCCCACAACTCATAAAAGCATTAACATTCTTAGTCAAAACCAACCAAGGGATATATTGGCGTTCTGCTATAAATTATTTCATGTAATACGTACACTACACACAGCAGTGGAAGTGTGTACATGAAGTAAAAACAACATCCAATTTGTCTGATAAGCATTTATCCAAAACGGTAAGGTACCATGGTTAATGGCACAGTTGGTAAAAGATGTGTAGAATGCCTGAAAGTAAATGGATCATTTATTACAACAGCATGTTTGCTATAAAATGCTTGAAAAAAAAATCCACCTTTGATTCTAGTATCTTTATTCAATAGATTAAAAAAAAACAAAACTGGTAAGAAATGTTTGTTTTCAATAACATCACCAGTGGCCCGTTTTGCTGACATGAGCCCAATTAAGGACCAACGATAGTCAGGTTGACATGCCAAAATTGGCTTTCATTGCAGTTCCACAATGAAATTCTGTCATTTTCTTCTCGACCTCATATCGTCCACTGCTTCCTGTCACAACAACCCCCCCGAAGAACTTTTCACTCCCCGCTACATGCTAAGCTATTGTGCGATTGGTCATAATTTTGCGGGCGTGTTTGTTTATGTGGAAAAGTGCTTGGACATCGATGTTGTCAAAAGTACATGAAGTGCATCTCACTATCCATCTGCCGTAACTGTTGGACCAAAACATTGAACTCCTCCATACAACGGGCAAATGTCCCATCGACGCCTTCTGTTCTTTTTTTTTTTTCTGGCTTATAATAACATGGAAAATAAAATGAGATTTTTCAGCTTGGCGATCATTAACTCCTCAAAACTTGTGAACACGTAATGGTTGTTCCTCATGATTGCTGGTGTGTTTACTGTACTGTTGTAAACCACACCATTCGATGCCAAAACACCATGGCATTTACTGCAGTGGTAGTGTATGCCATGGTTTCACAGGAAACCACACAGGGTGTCTTGTGGACCTTGAAAGGTGTGTTTGAAAGCGAATGTGCCGCAACCATGTGACCACATGTAGACTGTTCCGACTTTGGCTAGGCCAAAGTAAGTCTTCCTCTTTAACAGAGTTTCAGATGCAGCGATATTTGTCCTCTCCTAACTACCCAATCCCTCTGGATCATCTAGAATCTTCTGTCCTCCTCTCTTCCCTTCAAATCACCTCACAGGTTTTCTATGCGCTTTAGATCTGGGATATTGTAAGTGAAACGGTGAACCAAATTCCACCAGAAATAACCTCCTTGTATCTCAAAGAGATCAGGTCAAAGTGCTTCACATTGTGAAAACAAAGAAACGTCACAAGCACATCGTCTAGTCAACAGAAGTGAACTCCAATAGCAGCCAGTGCATTTTGTCAAGAGCCATTGTCAAAACCATCAACACACATCAAGTATGTAGATCAATGTTCCAACAGGTTGGCATGGAGACTTACACACCCCAAACAGTTACCAGGCAACCATTGTTAAAGCTTGATTTTTGTTTAGCCCATAACATCCAGATGTTAAATCGTCTCTTCAGTCGTTGCACTAATTGAAAGGTCATTCTTCTTGCTAGGAGAGTTTTTCCAGTTAGAGAATCAAATCATCTCAAACCAAGCATGTTGTTTTTTTCTTCTTCTTCTCTTGCCTTGGAGCCCTTTTGTATTGCCCAGTGTTGGACTGGCAGCCTGTTAAGGGTGTAACCCAGCTCTCAGGCAATGACCACTGGAGAGCAACACCAGCCAAACCACGACCCAGTGAGGATAAGCAAGTACCGGCAATATATGATGGATGGACAGATGGTATTCAAACCAAAGCAAATCTCAGACAAGGCTACATTTCCAAATAAATTTCTGTCATCAAAGAACTTGAACTCAAAACTTTCCTTGCAGTTTGGGTGCAAACAGTAAAGCTAATTTGAACAAGTGTTACTTATTCATGGCTCAATTGCTTACAATTGTCACTATTTTCTCAAATTAACAGCCTTCATGTTGCTGCATGGAAGTGCATGCTAGGAATTACTAGGAGTTGTTCCATCTCCTAAATCTTACTTTGATATCCAACGCTCATCCAAGAAAAAAAGCGATGAAAGCTGTGTTGTGCAGCAGAGGCTGCTCTTCCACTACAAATGTGCACAAAACTTTGTAAATATTCCGCTAATGTCACTAATTAATTCTTATTTAATTGCAGGCTTTCCATTAATTAAGAAAAAATAAGTTAAAATCATGCGTGAATATTAAACATGCCTTTAAATCATCCTCCCACCATTCCCGTCGTCTTCTTCGTCTTTGCCGCCAGTAGCGACGTCCAGATGTTGACACAGCTGAAAAACCACCTCATTCTAGCGCAAAAACATTTTATAGGAAAATGTATTTGTCAAAATTGATGTGTTTCCATTAAGCAAAGTTATTTTCTTTGTGCCATTAATGGAAACGCAGCTACTGGTGAGACATAAATGAAGTTATCTGAGTGTTTTGCTGTGACTCTGTCTTGTGCAGATAAGGTAGCGACTTCACATAGTTGCGCCACAAAACCACAGCAAAAATCTAAAATAGAAATGTCAAACCATCCCTTCGAACCTAAGTTGCACAAAAATGGACAAGGCACAAGTAAAATACATTATTATCTGCCAGTATGAAAGATTTGTGAACAAAGGCACAAACAGCAAACTTTACCCTCCTGGACGATTGCTCAATAGAGTCACCAACACTCTGCTTCTTCTTGCCTTCATAGCATCTGACTGCGTAGCATTTGTATGCATCCAAGGGGATCTTGTCCTGATTTTCTATGGAAATGCTGTGGTTGGACTTTTGTTGAAACAGACGGCACTTTTGCTGAAACAGACAGCACTTTTGCTTTCAACCTAAGAAGCAGTGCGGAATGAACTTACATGAGCACGTACATCAAAACAGGGACCATCAGAACAACCATGCTTCAGTGTTAAGCGTGTTCAGATGTTGCAGCTGGCTTCCAGGAGACTCTGCAGTTTTCGGACGGAGATGGTCATCAGGATCAATAAAGACAAAGTTATGGATTAAATGTTGCTGTAAATATTTTTGGGAAAAACTGCAATTACACTGCATAAAAAATTCAACCCAAAGGGTTTGGGAAGAATAATTTGCAAAAAAAAAGTATTCATTCTCCTCTTATACCATTTTTAAAAATTTTGTTGGTTTTTATGTGACAGACTAAGGCAAAGAAGTGAAAAACTGTGAAGGAAATGAATACAAGGATTTCAGCATTTTTTCTTTCTTTTTTTACAATGTAGTCCGCACTTGTATTTTCTCTCTTTTACCCCAACAACCCTATAGTAGAAGGTGAAGATTCACTTTCCTTCTGAACAATGACCTCAAACAAAGAGCAAAGAAGCTACAATGGAAAGGTTTAGATCAAAGCATGACTGTGAGTTGGAATGGCCCAGTCAAAGTCCAGACCTGAGTCCATTTGAGAATGTATTCTGGTTGAAATTTATACCTCATTAGTGTGATTTTTCTGACTACATCTTATAGAAAAATCTGTTGCTCCTAACCACTTTCAAAACTGAAGAAGCCTAGTGGATGGGATGTGAAACATCCTCAAGAACCAAGAGAGGAAGTTCAGTTGGCTTTTACTTAAATGTGCACTTTGATTATCATGCTCTGGAGTACTTGGAATCTAGACCAGCGTGAAGTTTTACTTCACTAGAGATCTGCAAAGTAATTGCTTAAATGAGAAGTCGAGTGTTTTCTGGTGCAGAAAGTGCTATTCAAAAGCTCACTTTTTGATTTTGCAGCACGTGCATGTAGATTGGGGGTTCCCTTGCTCTGATCCACTTCATATCCGTCACCTTAGAAATCCATGTCATCACCGGGATGATACAGTGAGACTAAAGAGAACGGAAAAGTGTTTTGTTTTTTTTTTTCCTGATTTTACAAAAACAGACTTATTTGTGTGAAAGTTCTACATGTTCTATGTACAATGAGAGAGTTCACTGTATTGCTCTTCAGCGATAACCTCTCAGACTTCCGCAGCGCTACTGTAGTACAGACAGGATCTCCTGAGATGCGTTCTGTGTAGAACAGCACCCCTTGCTGGTGAAAAACGTGAACTGCATGCAGGGAATCAATGAGATGACTGAGATTCCAACATTCCACGTGCGACATTTCTATACAACTCAGTTGTGATCTGGTTCCTCTTCCAGAACCTCCTCCTTTATAATCTGGTTTTATCTACTTCAGACTCCTCCACTGTCTCTTTGCCAATCACCCGCTATTTGTTTTAAGCAATATAATTAAAAATGTTGAAAGGTGGGGGACTGATTGGGTTGCATGCATCTATTGTGTCGCCACCTCTTGGAATCTGAGTGAGTTTCGATGGGTCTCTTTCTTATTCTGCCGCCTTTTTATTCAACCCATGCTCCTCCTTACACCCCCACCCCCACCCCCCACACACACGCACCAAAAAAAAAAAACCTTCCCCCCTCACATTAAAACAACACGCCAATCTGTTTCAGCTCGGTAAAAAAAAAGAAGAAGTTTTTGAGCCACAGCAGTCATAAAGGAGGCTCCACACACAGACACACACACATCCCGTCTGGAAGGAATTAGACAGCTGAAACAGCGGCTGAGAGAGACTTTGGCCACTCTGTGTAACCTGGATGCTTGAGGAGACTGAAATACTTACCTTGATGCTCCCCAAGAGAGCTGAAGCTGGCTGCAGAGACTTAATTACCAAGAAAGTTACTTCTTCTTTTTCTCTTTTAATTCTAATTCATTTTTTATGAAGTTTTCTTACCTTTTTCCCTCTTTTTGCAACTTTTATAAACTTTCCTTGAAATATGACTGAAACTATTCAAAACTGATGAAGATTATTAATATATATATATATATATATATTTACAGCTTTGATTTGACTTAAACTTCTTTTTTTTTCCATATGAACAATGCCAAAGCTGACTGACAAGTTGTTTGAATTCGTACGCACCAAAGATGCATGTGGCTCCCGACTGATTAGTTAAAGGACAAGCAGCGTCTCCCCTTTTCCTGAGGACAAGGATTTTTTTATTTATTATTATTTTTATTAATAATAATAATAATAATAACATTATTATTATTTATGACGACAATATTGAACGGATTCATGAGAATCACTGCCGCTCGAACTTTTTTGCCACTTTCTTCCCCGGTGGAGCTGAACCAGAGCTGACGGAGGTGACCGCATTCCCTCTGCGCACCGACGGGCGGACAGCAGCTGCGACAAGGTAGGCGGTCACTGCGGTGGAGAGACCCTGATGCCGAATGACTGATTTAAATGTCAACAGAAGACGACCAAAAAAAAAAAAAAAAAAAAAGTTTTTTATCAGCTTAATTAGTTATGTGAAAATACCTGATGCTCTGATATATTGTCTGTTTAAACCATTTAAAGGTTCGTTCGTGTATTTGAACAATAGCTCGCGTCTGATATGAAGGCTTTTCAAACACAAGGAGGCTGAACGCCTGGTGAGCTGGTTCACGTTTATCCTATTATAATATATTGAGTGGAGTTTGCGAGCTGATATCATTCATTCATTGTAATTACTATACTCATTTTTCTTTTTATTAAAATAAAAACAAAACCTGTTTTTCACCTGGCTCGAAAGGTATTTGTAAGTCTTCAGAAAGAAACGTCTGGAGCTCGGTTGAGAGTAAATACAGTTCATGGGGAGCGCTGCGTCATTCCTTAGTGTATTTTCTGAGCCAATGGGAAGGTTCCATCAAGAACTTAAACGTAGGAGCGCGTAATTTGATGTCTCGCGTGGGTTATAAACACTCACACGAGAGACCGCGGCATGGTCTTAAAGGGATACCGTCAAGATTTTTGTGAGGATAAAAATGGGGGTGCAGCAGATAGTCGAGACCTGACATCGGTTTCATGACGAGATGAGAGTTTACAGATACTTTAGGGGAAACCCGGTATTTGTGTTTCAGAAATCTCTATCTGTGTTTTAGAAAATATTTGCTGAATGAAGAAGGAAGAGGTTTGGGATTCTTTATTTTGAACTAAGAGCTGAAGAGTTTGCCGGCTGCTGTCTACCTCCAGGGCTTACAAATCTCTGGGTCTTTGTCACAGTTTTACTTTGTGTGGTTATTAAAAGTTTGGAGGCGACTTTCAATGCTTTTGTAACCAAGTATTGTCGGCCAGCTCAAGCAGCCCTTACTAGCTGAACAAATTTTATACACTTCAAATGCACTATTTTCACCATTGACTTTGAAATGCTAAAACATGCTATGGATTAAAAAAAACATGACTGGCAGGCAGTTAGCTTAAACTGCTATGTTACATTTGCATGCTACAATTATGTTTACGTTTTAAATCAGGAAAGGTCTGTTCTCACTGTGCTTCAGGCAGAAAGATCATTGGTTGTGTATTGTCTCCTACATTATTTTTTTTAATGTAAATAACCTCCCAATGCTAATCTGACAACGGTTTAAAGGTTAAAACGATAGCATTAAAATACTGTCGTGCATTAAGACCAGTCATTTTCTTTAACTGCGGAGTTCAACTAATCTGCATTTACACTAAATAAAGATAACAAGAAAGTCATCTACTGCAGGGAATGAGTTTACTGTTTATAAATTATAAACAGAGCCTAATGTCGAAGAGTCTGAGTCATCAATACAGATGACATCATTTTATTGTTATTGTGGGTCTGGATTTGTTCTTGACACCGGGGGGTTCCCAGCTTACAACAACCACACTGGCATTATTATGAACATCTGTGCACCGTATATGCACATATAAAGGGACATCTGTCACACTTTGACCTATTTGCTTCCTCTCTCCACCTACTGGGATCTCTCAGCGTCCAGATATCCTACCACTTTTGGCTCCTGTACTGTATAACCCACACGAGGAATGCCCATCTGTTTGTTGGATGCCTGAGCATTCCTGACATTTATTCAAGTTGCACAAAAAAATAAAATAAAATCCATCCCACACATGGAATTTGCTTCCTACTGACTAGGGATATTGTTTCTTGATGCTGCTTAATTCCTCAAATGTGCACCGTCAGCACTTCATGTTGCCGGATTTGTAATGAGGAATTCACTTTTTTTTTTCTTTTTTTTGACCAAACAATTCCTAAAAAAAAATTTGTGAGATACACATGTCAAAAGCAGAGGGACAACAAACACTCTCTTCTTTACTTTTCTGTATTTGTGAATGGACACAAACAGAAATATGCAGAGATCCTAATCTCGGCCCCCTGGGGGAGTTCCCATGCAGAGTGCGGTCAGGAGGGCTGTCCCACTCCGGTGCTTTCCTGTGGCGTAAGTAGGTTGTCTGGTAAAGGTAACACAAAATGACAAACGTAGAAAAGTAAGAGTTTTGTGCTTGGTATAGAGTCATGCAAAAGCGCAGACTCATCAGTTTTCATCCACACGTGGCACTCAGCACTTTACTGCCTAACACAGGAAGGCATTCCATGGCTGCCCTCCATTAGGGCTTACAACAAGCCTCACGTGACATTTCTGCTCTCAGCAAGGGTCCTTCAGCGCACATAAGCCTCTGGGCTTCAGACTGCCAGGGTATGACTACTGAAGTTGGAGGACAGAAGTGCTTATATGTATAGCCCCCCGCCTCCCTCCTACCAGCAGCACCAACTACCTCATGTTTTCTCCTGCCATGCTTTTTTTGTTTTTTTTTTGTTTCCAGGTTCTCATTGGCAAAAATGCAGTGAAGTGCCACAGCCGCCAGCCAGTAAAAGTGAAAACTTGGACGTGAGCGAGTGTTGGATTTAAATTCCCACTACGTCACACTGAGCCATGCAGAGTATCACGGGGAGGGTTAATGTCAGTGCACATTAAAAGCCGGTAATGTTAGTTCATTGCTGGACATCAAAATTTGTTGGTCTCTTTTAGCACTTGTAATTTTCAAGGTTTTACGCTGTATGTCTTAAGTATTAAAAGAAAAATTAAGGCAATGCAGAAACAACTTCCTAATATATATATATATATATATATATATATATATATATACATATATGTACACAACCCAATTTTGCATCCGTGGCCAAAAACGTTTCTCGACTTTGCCCTTTCAACTTTACAAGTACAACTTTTAGATTTAGAAATCGGGGACATAAATTTCAAAGATAATGAAATCGACGTAAGCACAAAAGCCTCGTTTACTTGTGTTTTTTTCTTTTTCTTTTTTTTTGGTGAAGCCACATGCAGCTTTGAAACGGTCCTGTCAGTGAAAGTGTTGATGAGGACAACACAGCTGATCAAGCCGTCACTGTGATTGAATTAAAGAGATGAGCCGTTAGCTCGAAAGGGAGGGGTGCTTAAAATAACCCTCCCTTTGTCAACCATTACCTCCAAGAAACCTCAATCAGTCATCGTTGCTTTGCACAGAAAATGCTTAACAGGCGGTGATGTGATGTTACTGCTGGAACAATTGCACCCCAAGACATTGTGCCCAAGGAGAGAGGAGAAGGCAGACTAAGTGCGTCCATAAAGATTCAGCATCTGCAAGGTCATCACAAGAAGATGATTTCACTGCCTTCAACAGTGCAGAGCTTGGTTAATAATGGCAGCAGGCAGGTAGAAGAGTTTCTGTCAAGAAGAGCAGCAAAGAAGCCCTTTGTCTTTAAGAACAAGATCAAGACAAACTGGAGTTTTTCGGGAAGTGCCAGGATCGGACTGCAGAAGATGGGTGTAAATGTGTTTTCTCATCAGAAGCCCACGTCTGATTGCTTTTAACAGAGGACAGGTTGACACTACCAAGAGTAATCCGTCATATTTCAAGAGACGCGTCCTGAGACACTTCCTGCATTGGATTGGCTCTTGTCGAAGGCGGTTGGCTCGCTTACAGTTTTGGATAAAAACAATGTGACCACTCAGGAGTGGGATCACAGCATCTTCAAGGAGCAACCAAACCCAACAAGTCATGAGCAAATTGGTGAAAAACAATGCTTCATCGTGCACAATGAAGCACGATGAAGCATTGTTTTAAAAGATTCTTAGTACGCAATGGACTTATTTCACAAAAAGACCCAGGAAAGTGGACATTTGTGGGAAAACAACAGTTTCTGACAGACAGTCTTCAAACCTCCCCAACTGTCTTTCTGCTCGTCCCCTCACAGGTTTTAATTTCGTCCGTTATCTGTTTGCCTGAATTAGCCGTTGTTATTTTAGTTGCCATGACAAGAGTCTCCCAGTCTGTAGGGGTGGTGGTGGTCGGGTGGGGTTCATCTATTTTAGAGCACCATTGATAGCAGACTGGTGTCTTTGTTTGACCACTGAAGACACTTAACAATGTGGGTTAAATTGTACTTTTTTGGAGACTTTTTGTGGGAAACTTTTCATTGGCTTCAGACGCAAGAGTAACGGAACTCACTGGAGTCATATTACTAGGACTTTTAAGAATTAAAACACTTAGTCCCATATCAGATGTGCAGTAGGAATGAATAGCAAACAGCTGTCCGGACAAAGATCTCGCTATAGTAGAAAAGATTTTTGGCTGCACCACATCTGAACATCTGGCTTCTCAGAATCTGCCACAGCGGTGGAGCTGTGTTGCCACAAATGGCAGTGGACAAAGTTAGGTGTGCTAACAAGGACTTAAAAGTATTTTAGAGCAAGAAAAAAAGTAAGAAATAAAAGTGAACTTCTTAAATTTTTTTGTCCACAGGCACGGCGTCTCAGAGAACAACTCTGGAATGTGGAGGGAAGTGATTAGCATAAAGCAGGGGGATTTTTTATGATGTGTTTTCTACATCTCATCTCAATCATGTAGTGGCATTGTCACTCAGTGGGAGGTGGTAGCATTTAGTTCTGGCTCTTGTAATGACAAAGATTCCACAAACAGAGGCAAACTGTGACCACAGAGGGGGTTTATGAATGGGGCAGGAGAAGGAGAATGGGATAGATGATGTTGTGTGGGGGGTCTTCCACTGTCTGGCTCTGTCTTTGAAAACCCACTTGACCTTTTAGTTCATTCGGAGATGTCCATTCACAGTTGAACAATCTACATAGTAATGCAGAGCTTTCACTATGGCACCGGTGAAGTACCAATTTTAAGCTGGGTCTTTGGGAGCTTTGACACCGTCAACCTTTCCCAAAAGCAGATGATTCCAATTCCTTTGCATTTATGTATGGGACGTTACAAGAAGAAGGCTGTTTATAGTGCGAGTCCTTTCATAAGCAGGTTGTAGGGTCAGTATCAATGCAAAAGCATGTTGTACAGCAGCTTTTTATAACAGTAGCCATTTCTTAGCCAGAAACAGCCTTCCAACAAGGCAATTGATTTGTTTGGCACATTTTAAGCAACAGGGCGATTCAAAGTGATTAGAAGGAAAATAAAATGAAGTGACAAAAACTGGCAAAGTAAAGGAAAACAAAACAGATTATAGTTTAGAATGTTCCAGTGATTATAAATAAAAGACAACTCTAAACAAATGGGGTTTAAGTCTTAATTTAAAGTAACTCAATGTTTCAGCTTTTTTGCAGTTTTCTGGAAGTTTGTTGCAGGCTAGTAGATCACATAGAAGCTGAATGCTGGTTCTCCATGCTTGGTTCTGGTTTTGTGGATGCAGAACAGAACCAGAAGACCCGAGAGGTCTGAAAGGTTGAAACAGCAACAGCTTTAATGTATTTTGGTGCAAAGCCAATCAGCGATTTAAAAACTAACAGTATTTAAAGTTATTCTCTGAGATAAAGGGAGCCAGTGTAAAAACATTAGAACTGGGGTGATGTCCTCTGCCTTCCTGGTTTTAGTGAGCAGCATTCTGGATCTGATGCCGTTGTCTGATCAACGTTTTAGGCAGACCTGTTTAGACACTTGCCGTAATCTGTTCAACTAACGAAAAAAGGATGGATGAATTTGTCAAGATCTTGTTGGGACATTAGACCTTTAATCCTGGAAATGTTTATCAGGTGGTAGAAGGCCGACTTTGTAATTGTCTTTATGTGTCTCTGAAGAATCAGGTACATCATAAGCCCAGATTTTGGGCCTGGTCAGTACTCTTGATCATTTCTCTTTTGTTTCAAAAAATAAGTAAAAATAAAAAAATTTTCTGTTCAGCTGAAGTTATGGCACACTCATACATTAATTGTTCTATGCATCTAATTGGCACTTGAATGGGTTCATAGTCAACTCAGTGACTCTGTAATGTAGAGCTGTGTATCATCAGCGTATACAGTAATACATCCCTTACGTCAAACTAACCTTTAGGGATTTTATACAACAAAATTGATGCTTGTAAAACTAAATCTGATTGGAATTGGGTAGGAATTACATTGCATTTTCTGGCAGTATCTTACATACATATTTCTGTATAAACATGACTAACTTTATGTCATTGTTGTTGGAAAAAGGGGATTTGAGTCAATACATTCCTAACTTTCAACAACTCTGCGATTAAGTTGGATGCAGGAATGCTGCAGAGGTTTTTTGTTGATGATTTCAGGGTTAGTACTGATGAATTTGCTAAATTTGACCATTTTCGGGACCAACTGTAAACTGTGGTTCACTTGAACCATTGCACTTGGTCCAGTTTCAGGTTGCCGTTTTCATTTGACTATTATTTCTTTCTTGATTTTTACTGTGACTATTGCCGATTTTTGATCTTGCAAACCACGCTGCAGCATGTAATCCAGGCAACACTCTTAACTGATAATTGTGCTCCATCTTGTGTTTTGCTCAAGGACGTCTGAGCCTTTCATGCACTACAACAGTCATGGGGACCACATCCACATCCACTCCTCTTTAACTACACCCTGGTCTTTTGCAGTGCAGGCCAGACACATTCATTCTGACAACTTAGTGCTCACATCAAAACATCCAGACGTCTTTGCACACATGGTTTTTGTATTGGCAAAAAACAGCGATACGCTTGAGGTTTCAAACATGTATGAGCTCATCCGGTTGCCTCTGCTAACATGATAAGGAGCATAATATGAAATTGTACAATGTTTTGTTTGTTGATCAAAACATTTGATACAACCAATCGCATAGGTCTTTATATTTGTTTATAGCTATTTTTGACTTACACGACAGTGCCTGTGTATGATCACATTAAGACAATTAAATTACTTCCCCCAACCCCGTGGCTAAAAATGTAACCTGGCAAAAGTTATATTTGTAAAACGTTCTGAGCTGTTGATTTGTGAGCCTTTTCTGAAGCAAAAAAATCTGAGTTTAAAGCTGTTTCAGCTTCCCTGAGACCAGCAACGTGTCTCTGTTGACTCAAGGTGCCTCAGATTTACACCCTGACCAGACCGTACAGTAATGACACATACACTCCTATGCGTGTGGCAGGACCCGCGTGAAGAAACTCGCAGAAACTCTGGCGAGCCTTGTTATATTTTATGTTCCGTCAAAGGCCTTGACCTGGAACCCTGCTGAAAGAGACTGCACTGCTCTCCTGTGAGTTCAGTTGAATGTCTCCTCCTTTCTAGAGCAGCAGCCACAGCACATCTCTTCATATTGTGCAGACCATGCTTCGATACATTTGTTATTGAAGCCCTCGGCCAGCAGAGATGTGATGACTTTCACGTTCACCCCGACAGCGTGCATACACAGCGGTCTCCTGTTCTGTAGCATAATGGTATTTCAGCATATGGTGAACGTGTTAACTTTGATGAATCACTCAGAGTTCCATCCAAATGTTTTCACGCCCCATTTTTTAAAATTTAGTCACATCACAACCACAGACTTAAAACAATGTTTTTGAGATTTTATGTGATAGACCAGCACATTGGTGCATAATAGCTGGAATACAAAAAAAATCCTCCAAAGTGTGTCTTGCATAATGTTACATTGTGTGTTGGCAACCTACATGTAGGCCACACATTTCAAAAACTTACTTTTGCTTTTGGTTGCAGTGACTCTGAGATGTTCAACAGCTTTTGTAATCCAGCCCCACTTTAAACCTGTTCAGTGTCCACTACATACCTGGAGTCCATTTTCTTAATGTGGGCTTTTAAAATCCACTAGATTTTATTCAGGAATAATTGCAAAAAAACAAAAAAACAACTTAAAAACCTTCTTTGACTTTATCGCTGTTCTGTGTTGGTATGTTATATCAAATGCATTCAAACTTGACATGACAAACATTCCAGGGGGTATGAATACATTTGTACCTCCAACCAAGAAGACAAACAGATGTAATCTAAAATGATGAGTTAATGTCATCTACAGCTCAGCAAAAGAATTTGAGTTTGAGTTTTTGTGCCTGCATCTTATCACACTGAATATGCAGAGACTCCAGTAGAACTCAAAAAATATATTTATCAATGCTAGTGCAAGGACATTTTAGGAATGTGCTCCAAAAAGTAATCGATTTTGGCAACTGTGATATTCAAGAAAAAGAAATGTTGATCCAACATTTTACATTTCATTTGCTGTATGATCAGTGGGAGTTTCTGAATAGTCGTGCAAACCTAAATTGCCTGTGAAACATGATATTCCTATTCTATGTCCTACAAGCTGAACTACTCTAACTTCTAAGGATGTTGGAATTGGCAGGAAAAAGATATGTTACGATATTGCTGCAGAGTTAATGTACTTTTTAGACAAGCAGAAAATTCAAAATACTCAACTTTATTATTACAATTTAATCATATTTTCTTTCCCCACTGTTATCTTCTAAAAATGTCAAAGCCACGTCGAATTAAGTTCTGCACTTGCCTGCCAACATATTTTTTAAAAATCAGGTGCAATAAACTAGAAGAAACATCTAAAACAGTTTTACTCTGAAGACCAGTAGTAAATAGCAAATAGACTCCCAAAACATTCAATTTTTGGTATATTCACAGTTGAATTTGTCACGCGAACCACTCTTCACAGAGAAAGGAGAGAGGGTGTTGGGGATCTTCGGCGATTCTCCCATGTCTGGAGACATAAAAACAAACAAAAAGCTTGGGTTGATATCATCCCGCGACAACGACACCCACAGCTTGAACAGATAAATGTCACGTCTTCTGACACGCAAAGATGTGTCCCGAAGAGACAGCATCACCGCCGTGCCGATGACAACCTCCGCGGTCACGGACAGCGCTCCCTCGGAAGTTTTATCTCTCAGGGACTCCCTGCAGTCTGCAGCTAATCTTTCTGCTCTCTGAGCTAATTGTTAGTTTGACCTTTGCGAGATAACACACACCCAGGGCAGCAGATGTAACGTGAGGAAGATCAAGGCTTTCTGATGTTTATTTTGTTGGTTGCAAAGATACAGCACAAATCCTGTCCTTATACATTAAATATATATATGCATACCAAGAATTTCTAATGTGTATCTTCAACTATACACATCAGGACAAATTTTCTCCTGAGTTCTTTCAAAACTGATTCAAGGAGACGAGGTCACAGGGTTCATTCCACTCTCCCCGATGTTGCTGTAAACCAGTATACACACGTGCGCTTGCCCACATCCAAAAGCGGGAGCCAGTGGAAGTCATAATGACTGCTGGAAATGTACATTCTCACAGACAGACTGACTGACTTTCTTTCTTCTTTTGGTGTAACGGCCTCTTTAAAATGACCGTTTTGTGTGTTTTGCCTGGGTGAGTATCGGGGGCCTCGTAAAAGAGTGGTTGACGTTAAGAGCCTCGCCACGTGCCAGAGCAGCCGAGGTGCTTTATGCGCTTTGTGTAGGGGTGTGTGTCAGTCTGAACTAAAGTTATCTCCCTGTTGTTACACTTCTCTGTTTATCTACTTCTGTTACCTACTTTCGTTTGAGTCTTTCGCTTTAGTTTTCCTTCCCCTCCCGCCATCTGTCTTGCGAGTTTAGGCGCGGTGTGTTGAAGTCTTGCCAAATCACAAACAGCACTTGACTTTGTGCATCATTGTTCTGATGACAGAACATAGTGATTACTTTGTGACAGTGATTACTTTGTGATTACTTCACAAAGTAATCACATACTTTGAACATTTTTCTAGTTTTTTTTTTGTTGTTTTTTTTTTTTACTCCTCCAATTGTGAATTCAATGAGTTTGATGCAAAATACATTATATTAAACCATATAGGCAATTTATGCATGGCACAGAACCTCAAAAGATATTCGCACCACTTGGATTTTCTCACATTTTCTCATGTAAAAACACAATCTTTGACTTTATTTGGATTTTAAAATAAAAAGATAAAAAGGGGAATGCTCTCCTTCAGCTGGGGCAGATAAGATGAAGATAGAGTTAAATGCAGGGCAATCCTGGAAGAAAGACTTCAGACTGAATCAGATACTATCACGGGATTGTCAGAGTGTCAGGCTTGTCAGCTGTAGCCAGAGTATTTATACTGAAGATATTTAATGATGAGATCATTCTGTCTACACTTTATGCATTCAGGATAACAATAAACAAGAATCTACGCATGTGCTGCAGTCAAGGTTGACCTTCCAGCAGAACAATGATCCTAAACATACAACCCGAGCTACAGTGAGGTTCAAAGTTAGCTTTTAAAGGATTATGCACTGCATGTTTTAGATGTCACCTTGATTCAACACTCCTAAACAAGGGCCGGAGTTGTACACCAAAGGTTTGGATCGACTCACATTCATGCCTGTGTGGCTTCTGACACGTGAAAAAAAAGTTGTGGGAACATGAATACTTTTGCTAAGCACTGTACATGTCCTTACACAGGAGCTGCCAGTATGATTTCACTTCTTGTTCTTTCTATTAGGCTCACTGTATGCACACATGGAAAAGCGCCTTCATCTAATGCACCTAAAGAGGCACCCTGCTGAGTCACTGACTCGGTAGCATTGGACCTAAAGGTTACCGAAGGAACTAATTTTCCTATAATAATGTTTATAAGGAATCACAGAAGGGAAGAGGCACTAACGGAGCATTAGGAAATTTAAGAGATCTTGTCTCCGTCTTCCCACGGTGATACAAACAGATGACATCAGAGGGTGGTCCCCTCTGCCTTGAGCCGAGCCGAGGCCACGCAGAGTGGGTCTCCGTTGGTCTGCCAAACAGATGTTGGTAGCAACATAATGAGGGCTTCAAGCAGACCTCAGGGGTTTGAGCTAAAGATTGTTTTCTATGTATTTTTTTTGTTTGTTTTGTTGTTGTTTTGTTTTTTTGCAAAAGGATTAGACAGAAAAAAAGCAGGACAAGCACATTCATAAAAAGAAACAGTTATCCTCCATAGTGCTTTGAGCCCTTACTGTATTCAAAGTCTTACTCAACAGTTTTCTCTTTAAACGTTACAGAACATTGATGTCAATCACTAGTGCTTTCTCTTAGTCCCTGTTGTGATAGCTGGCTGCAGCATCCAGTTTGCTGGTTAATTAGGTCAAGAAAACTTGTAATGTGCACCCACCCACACTAAAAGAGACATGGAACAATTGCCTACTCTCCACTGTGTGACATTTAGACAAGGATTGTGGGGAAGGACAGCAAACCGGAGAGAGTACAGGGAAAAGAAAAACAACTTCCCCCTTTACCTGAGTTTGTATGTTTTATAGAAAGATGGAAGGCATTTGGAGTTACAGATAGTCTGACATCTTTGAGGTGAATACTGAGCATAAATCAACAAAGCAAGCAGGTCTTACCTGCTTGTTCTTGTCAAAACCTTAAAAAGTGACCACACAAGTGAAATAACCTGCAACAAACCGTTTATGGTGAACATTGGCTGTAATGAATTGCATTTACTGAATTCTTGTGTTTTATCCAATGCATAGGTGTACTTGCTCTCCCTTAACAAGAACCAGTTCTAACTTCCACTCGCCCAGGTTAAAATGAATTAACTCATTTTGATTCTTCACCACCTAAACATTCTGACCCACATTCACAGCTCCAACATTTTTATTCCCTCCAGTTTTGCTCACATAGTATGTATTTTACTGAAAAAGCAGCTGTTGTAATTGTAACATTGATTTTTGCTCTCTTTTCATTCATCCTCCCTCCCATCAACCTAAATAAACACCTTCTTGTCTTCTTCTTCGTAGATGAAGTGTCAGAGAGTCCTGAGCTACCTGAGGATATTTGGGACCACCATGTTTGGAGTGTCCCTCCTGGTGGGAATCTCCACAGCCTACATCATGGGCTATCAGTTCTTCACCACAGCCCACAATTATCTGTCCTTTGGCTTGTATGGTGCTATTTTGGTCATCCACCTCATCATCCAGAGCCTCTTTGCACTCCTGGAGCACAGGAACATGCGTCGCTCTTTGGAGACACCGATCAAACTGAGCAAGTCCTTGGCGTTGTGCATTGCTGCTTATCAGGAGGATCCAAACTACCTTAGAAAGTGCCTGGTGTCTGTGAAGAGGCTGACGTACCCGGGGATCAAAGTTATCATGGTGATCGATGGGAACTCCGACGACGACATGTACATGATGGAGATCTTTAAGGAAGTCATGGGATGGGACAAGTCAGTGTCGTACGTGTGGCGGAGCAATTACCACGTCAAAGGTCCAGAGGAGACTGACGAGAGCTACACCGAGAGCCTCCAGCAAGTCTCCAGGACCGTGCTCAGCAATAAATGTGTGTGCATCATGCAGAAGTGGGGAGGCAAAAGAGAGGTCATGTACACAGCCTTCAAAGCACTGGGAAGGAGCGTGGACTATGTACAGGTAAGGCTTAGCCATTTAAGCAGGATGAAAGGTATCGGTTCAGCAGATTAACTCCACTATACCAAACATTAGGTGGCAAATGAAGAGGGGAGCAGTGTAAATTAGACCAGGGGATATGCAGTCAACAGAAGCATACATTGAGCACGAGGAGGAAAGAGAGCAGAAAGACATGTGGTAGGAGAAGGGAGAAAAGGGGGGCTGCACAAAGCCAAACACGAGCTCCACAAAGAGCCTTTTGTGTTCCCTTTAGCCAGACGGTGACTGGATGCATCATGTTGTGAAGTGAGGCGTAAAAAAGGGCAGCAGCAGCTGATGCTTAAGTGTAATACCAGATCGGTTTCATGGGGTTCAGGGTTACATCACATCGCCGATGTTCTAAATCAATCCTGAACTTGTGTAAGACAAGTGATTGGCATGGGTATTCTGTGACTTACTAACAAGTTTAGCTTGATTAAAACTTAGTTATTATGAAAGAAACACAAAGTTTGTAAATCTTTTAGTGAGTCTCTTAGTGAACAAATCCAGTGGCTACAACACCAACTGTCATTAGCTGAGTATTTTCACATCTGTCAATATTGCGAGTAGAAATTGAGGTAAAATACATATAATAAAGTAGCACAATGCGTTTATCAATTATTAGATACAAGAAAATTTAGTGTTTGGAAGTAAACAAGGCAGACACCTGTGCCTTCCAAACAACATTCGTTAAACAGAGATCTTGAAAGATCATGTCGGTACTCTCCAGCGTTTAGGACTTAGTAAGAAATCCCTGTCCTCCCACTACCATCAAGTTCGGTCTGTAACAGATTCCTTTGTTAATGGGGATTTGGCGGCAGGTTTCTTTTTTTTTTTTTTTCCCCCATCAACTGATTTTCTTTATCAGTAAAACAACCTTTTATAGAAGAAAATGGAGTGAGCATCTGTAAAAGACTGAACAGGAGAGGCAATTATAGTTGAAAGCAGATCTCTGGTGGTTGTTGTAAAACCTTTGGCTGTACTATTTCTCTTAAGTAAGGTAATGTAGATTGTGTCTTGTCTTTGATGTATAAACGCAGCTAGTCCACTTTTGTTTTTCTCAGGTGTGCGACTCGGACACCATGCTGGACCCAGCATCATCAGTGGAGATGGTGAAGGTTTTAGAGGAGGACCCAATGGTCGGAGGTGTTGGAGGAGACGTACAGGTAGGGTAACAAAACTATGTTCTCGTGCTGTTAGATATCTTGAACTTCAGTGTTTGACACCAAAAATACTAAGCAAATGCTTTGTTTAAGCTTAATATCTGTCCCTTTGCCCTCTAATCTTTTCTGTAGATCTTGAATAAATACGAATCGTGGATCTCCTTCCTGAGCAGCGTTCGCTACTGGATGGCCTTCAACATTGAGCGGGCTTGCCAGTCATACTTCGGTTGTGTTCAGTGCATCAGCGGACCTCTGGGAATGTACAGGAATTCTCTGCTGCATGAGTTTCTTGAAGATTGGTACAATCAAACCTTCATGGGATCCCACTGCAGCTTTGGGGATGATCGCCACCTTACGAACCGAGTACTCAGCCTTGGCTATGCGACCAAATACACTGCACGGGCGAAGTGCCTTACCGAGACACCCATTACGTATTTGCGATGGCTAAATCAACAGACTCGATGGAGTAAGTCTTACTTTAGGGAATGGCTTTACAACTCCATGTGGTTCCACAAGCATCATCTGTGGATGACGTACGAGGCGGTGATCACAGGATTCTTCCCGTTTTTCCTCATTGCCACCGCAATCCAGCTCTTCTTCCAAGGACGACTCTGGAATATTTTGTTGTTCCTGCTTATCGTGCAGGCAGTGGCGTTGATCAAGTCGTCGTTCGCGAGCTGCCTCAGAGGCAACATTGTCATGGTGTTCATGTCTTTTTATTCAGTACTGTATATGTCAAGCCTGTTGCCAGCCAAAATGTTTGCAATCGCGACTATTAACAAGTCAGGCTGGGGGACCTCTGGGAGGAAAACAATAGTGGTGAACTTTATTGGTCTGGTTCCAATAACTATCTGGTTCACCATCCTTTTTATTGGACTTATTTACACAATAATCCAACAGACTAAAAAACCCTTTCCTCAATCTGAGGAGATTGTGCTCATCGTTGGGGCAATAGTCTACGCCAGTTACTGGGTGATACTGCTCACACTATACGCCGTTCTTATAAACAAATGTGGAAAGAGGAAGAAGGAAACTCATTATGACATGGTGCTGGATGTATGACCCAAAGACAAAAACACACCACTAACCACTGAAATATCTTCAGTTATTTTTACATCCCTGTTTACAAAGATTGTCTATGCAGAACAACCCTGGTGGTAAAACTGAGTTCTACCACCATGGACGAAACAAAAGGGTTTATCTCTAACCATTAAATCCCTAACCTTGGAGAAGTGGAGGCTAACTGGGCATCTTTGAGAACCAAGAGTGGCAAGTTTGCCGTTTTTATCAAAGTTGGCTGAAAAGAGTGCTAGGCTTTGTAATATTAGCTACCTCTTACTTTTGTCGTATCCACTGGGCATCTGTCTAATGTAAGTAACTTAGCCAGAGAAACTGTGGATTCGTAGCTTTTCTCTTGGGGTTTAAACTTGACCAGGAAGAATTAGTTTTCTCCCAGAGAGTCATTGTCACCAAGAAAGATCTGCACCCCACAAATTGAGAATGTTCCGTGTGTTTCTGCGTTGAAAGGGAGCCATGCGACTGCCAGTTTGTCTCCACTATACGCCACAACTGCACAAAGACTATTGCAAGAGGCACCACCTCTGAGCAACTAGTGTTACTAAAGCACCCAAGTCGTTCTTTTTTTTCTTTTCTTCTTTTTACCACATCAACACGCAGTGGGGTAATGGGCATTTAACACGAAAATGTTTTTCTCACCAAATATATTTTTACTGGGGCCTATTGAAATGACACAGGGAAGCAATGAACGCATTTAGTGAAATGCATTCAGTATTTATTAGGCGGTTCTGTTTCAATTGGATTCAAGTCCAGAGATTAACTGGACCAATAAAGCATTTTTATCGTCTTTCTTGGGAAGCAGATGAGAATTTCCTTGGCTGCATGAACACTGGCCTTCTTGAGAAATCCATCCTTTCATCATCATCTTTAGATTCTTATCAAGAAATCCATTGCCACCTGCACTGGATTTCCTGTCGTGATGATCCCACCTCCAAACCTCCCTCCCAGTACAGACTCCCAGTGTTTTATTCACTCGTCCAAGTGTTCTGCTGCAGAGTCATAAATCTCAGCAGGCTTTTTCCTTCAGCAGTGGAGTCTTGTGCAGTGGTTGGGCGTAGAAATCTGAAAAGTGAAAACTGATTGGTTACCTTTTTCCCCCCTTGTTTTTTCTTTTGCAGCTTCTGTTTTTATATTTTTAATAATTGCCGTCTCCGTCACTCCGCTTCACTAAATATAATTCAACTTTACAGACACACTTCTTTTTCTGAGTTCTTTGTATGTGTGTTTTATGTTGGCTGACAAGTGGTGTGACTTTCACTAATACGCTATTAGCACATTTACAGAGAAAACGTTTCTGTGTTGCATACCTATTTCCCCAACCTGTACACACAAAATGAATTAGTTTTCCAAAAAACGAACCACTGCACTGGTTCGTTTTTGGTTCAGTGTATTTGTTGCTTTTGGGGTGATGTACCGGTGTGCCTTCTCAGTGTTTTTTTTAACAGTTACAGTGGAAGTTTACAAAGCACAAAGGGCTTTAAAATGGAGAGCTGCTTTTCAGCTGCACTCATGTCGTATGGGATGCATCCAGAGCCAAACCTGTGAACTGCACCTGCTTTTAAGGGGTCAGGGACTGTCTGAAGTGTATTAAACTCTGAGAGGTACCAGCCAACCTGCAAGGTTCTATTCACAACTATCATACTGTGAAGTATCAATGCTGCTCATAGCACTGTGCTGCAGGAATACCGGAGGGATTCCATGTATCATGCACACTCTTCACTTTTTTAATTTTAGCAGACACCATGAACATCTGAAAGACTAAGGTAACGTTCCTTTATTTTAGTGCCAAGAGAAACAGAGTACTTGCTGTTATTGCGTTTGAATGTACTCCGGAGTAAGACATATCATCCATCACAGTTACTGCAAACGTCCCTCTTCCGTCAGTAGGCCTAAATATAGCAATGACTGTCGACTCGGTTTTAGCAGCTTTAGAATTAGCATGGACGTTGAATGAAAATCGGTGTATTGAGTAATGTTTGGAAATGATCCCATATGACATGACTGCAGGACTTCTCAGTGTTTACAAGATGAATCATTGTGTGATATATTTTTAACTTGATCAGATGAACATATGACCACAAGCGAAAGACTTTGTATTGCTGCTGTGACTTTTTTTTTTCTTTTTTGCTAAAACAATGTTTATTGTTTGCAAATGTTCTTTAAAAGTATGAATTAGGACTGTGTGTCACAAAAAGAAAACGGTTTGTAGCAGTCCTACTGATAATGTATTTATTACAACTTAGTTGACTGTTGACCACCAAGATGATGAGGGGACCGGTTCCAATCCGAGGACTGTGATTTTTTATATATATATATATTATTTTTTTTTTTTGCTTTCCACCGACCTTTGGTCCCTTTCCATGTTGAGCTAAGCAGAACGCGGGCACGCCTGCTTGCGCCGCTGGACTCAGTGCAAGGAATGGAGCGTAGGTGAAAGAAGAAGTTGTTACTGTGGGGAAAAGTACTACCTGATCATAGGAATGTAAATAAGGGCACTTGATGGAAGGGAACATCATTTCGGGATGAAGCAAGTCCACTGTTTGCTGTGGATTAGGAGCTGATATGATTTTATGTGATTTTATGCACTTTTTTTTTTGCATCTCTCCTGTCCTCCAGTGTGATGCTTGACCTAACCAAGATAAAAAAAAAAAATAAATACCTCTTTGCGTTGCATCAAGTTGTCACGATGCTGTCCAAAAACTGATGCAATAGGATGGATTCTAGGAGTTTATCTGATGTTTGTGATAATAAGTATAAAACTGTCCATGTTTTTCTACAGAGTTCCACATTAAGAACTCTATAAAACTGGAAGAGCTGGATTTTTTTTCTGCCGTGTGTCATTTCTTTGCTGTAGCAGTATTTTTACTTTGTATTTCAATGCCTTTTTGTATGTAGACATTTTTGCCCTATTTTTTGCTTAAATACCAAAGAATTTAGTTTTTATTTTCATTCATATTTTTGTAAGAAAAGGAAAGTATTTGCTGTACTTTTAACTGTTTCCACAGATACTTTTATATCTGACCAAACAATGTGAAATTCTTGAGCTGGGAGAGTGAGTTTTTTTCTGCAATAACAATGGTAAAAATGCAATTTGTTGGATAAGTTATTGTTTTTTATTATTATTATTATTTGTATTTGAATAGACAAGCATCATATTTATTTAAGATGATCCTGTGCTTTATTACAAGAAAATCTCTAAAATATTGTCAAGTACATATCAAATCATCAGATTACATATCTACACTGCAAAAATGAAATGGATACTTTCAGTTTTGTTACATTTATCATACAGCAGAATAACTCTCGGTCTTTCTACGTCAATAAATAAAAATCTATGGAGCCTTCAATAATTAATAAAGGTGAAACAGACTGATCAGTTTTTTCTTCATTTTGTCTGCTAAATACTTTATTCTTTGTCTGAAAATGCCTTATGGAGAAATTATATATTAAACAAATGAGGTTTGGTATTATTTAAAGGTGTAATAAAAGAGATTGACAGTTAAAAAAAACATGTTTCTGTCTTGCACAACTCATCATGATGTACTAAAATGAAAGTTTTGTTCATTTTGTGCAGTAATTTTTTTTGCAGTGTTCCCATCCACTATTGTAAATCCTGTGGGGTTTTTTTTAATTGTTAAAATAAATTCAATTACTAAATCAACTCAAATGTTATTTGTATAGCACATTTCAGCAGCAAGGCATTTCAAAGTGCTTTACATCATAACAAACACAAAAACACAAAGTCATTGAACATAGAATCAACAATCAAAACATGACATTAAGTCAGTTCCATCATTAAATTTGTAATTGATTACGTTTCAAATCCAATTCTAAACAGGTGGGGTTTTAGTCGAGATTTAAAGGCACTCAGTGTTTCAGCTGTTTTACTGTTTTCTGGAAGTTTGTTCCAGATTTGTGGTGCATAGAACCTGAATGCTGCTTCTCCTTGTTTGGTTCTGGTTCTGGGGATGCAGAGCAGAACCAGAACCAGAAACTGAGAGGTCTGGAAGGTTGATACAATAACAGCAGATCTTTAATGTATTGTGGTTCTAAGCCATTCAGTGATTTGTAAACTAACAACAATATTTCAAAGTCTACTCTTTGAGCTACAGGGAGCCAGTGGAGGGACTTTAAAACTGGTGTTATGTGCTCCATCTTCCTGGTTTTAGTGTGAACGCGAGCAGCAGCATCTGGATCAGCTGCAGCTGTTTGATTGATTTGTTGGACAGACCTGTGAAGACGCTGTTGCAATAA